>WNWK01016965.1:12500-43541 GCA_009830355.1 Cherax destructor
CTCTGCATCTTTGCTACACTCCTGCATGCCTGCTACACTCCTGCATGCCTGCTACACTCCCTGCATAAATGCTACACTCCTGCATAAATGCTTCACTCCTGCACATTCTTTACCACAGGCTTAGCACTAGGAGCTTTCCTTGGACCCATGGTAGCTTATTTAGCAGTTGCAAGCACTAAAAACAGTGGAATAATGACAATATACTGGTATGAATGCGTGGGTGTGGGTGGGTGGTCGCCCGCTTGTAAACAATAGCACTGACGCTCCCTGGAGTGCGCTCAGCTGGGCGCCTAGCGGACACGTCCGGTACGAAGGTCGTTAGACGAATCAAACATCGTAAGTCGCATTCAAATTTCTTACGTTATAAATATCGGTTATCGAATACAGTGGACCCTCGGTTAACGAATACCCGAAATCGTGCAATTATGTAAGTATAATTTTGTAAGTTCTTGTGGAAGTGTAGTTTTGGGGGTCTGAAATAGACTAACCTACATGACATTATTTCTTAAGGACGTAAATTGCTCGGTAATGGCACTTGAGCAGGCTTCTGCAATGAATTTTTCGTTAACCGAGGGTCCACTGTATAACGTAAGATGATAACATCGTAAGTCGAGGTACCACTGTATATTGTTTTTAATTTAGTATGTGAATATTTTTTTTTGGAACGGATTAATTGTATTTACATTATTTCTTATGGGAAATAATGGTTCGAATATCGTAAACTTTGTGTTAAGTACTAGCTCCTGGAATGGATTAATTACGATACTCGGGGGTCCACTGTAGTCTGCATAACAGTAAATCTTCTATTTTTTGTGTGAATAAAAATTCAAAATAAAAAGCAAGAGTAATATAAGAGGGGCCTTGAGATGTGACCAATGAACAGAGAAAATGTTATTTTAGTGCCAGGAATGTCTGCATTGTTCATTCTGGACTCTATTTAGAAAGTGGCATATTTCTTAATTTGCGTGAAATTGGCCAAATTGCCAATTTCTGACCACTTTTATTTGGTAGTTGAAATTGGTAAATGGGCGGTTTCTTGTACTCAATCGATAGAACAAATAGAGTTCTAAAGAAATAGCTATGAGTTTGGTCGACTGGAACAATGGAACTGGCCAAAAATAGGGCTTAAATTGGGCGAAATCACCAATGCGTATATATCGGCAAGATCGCTAACTTCGCGAGAGCATAATTCCGTAAGTTTTCCATCAAATTTCGTACTTTTGGTGCCATTAGCATCGGGAAAAGATTCTCATTTCATAAGAAAAAATCATTTTATTTTCAAATATTTTGTGACACTGAGAGATGCTTTAGGATTCGGGTAGCAACAGTCAGAGGGTTAAAAGTGAATATAGGAAAGAGTAAGGTGATGAGGATAACAAAAAATTAGGTAATGGAAGATGGGATATCAGACTGGAGGGGGAGAGTATGGAGGAGGAGGTGAATGTATTCAGATATTTGGGAGTGGACGGTCAGCGGATGGGTCTATGAAAGATGAGGTAAATAATAGAATTGACGAGGGGAAAAAGGTGAGTGGTGCACTGAGGAGTTTGTGGAGACAAAGAACTTTATCCATGAAAGCAAAGAGGGGAATGTATGAGAGTATAGTTATACCAACACTCTTGTATGGGTGTGAGGCATGGGTTGTAAATGTTGCAATAAGGAGAAGGCTGGAGGCAGTGGAGATGTCATGTCTGAGGGCAATGTGTGGTGTGAATATAATGCACAGAATCCGTAGTTTGAGATTAGGAGGAGGTGTGGAATACCAAAACTATTATCCAGAGAGCTGAGGATTGGTTATTGAGATGGTTTGGACATGTACAGAGGATGGAACGAAGTAGAATGACTTCGAGAGTGGAGGGAAGGTGAAGTAGGGGTCGGCCAAGGAAAGGTTGGAGGGAGGGGGGTAAAGGACGTTTTGTGTGTGAGGGGCTTGGACTTCGAGCAAGCGTACGTGAGCGTGTTAGATAGAAGAGAATGGAGACAAATGGCTTTTAGGACTTGACATGCTGTTGGAGTATGAGCAAGGTAACATTTATGAAGGGATTCAGGAAACCGGCAGGCCGGACTTGATTCCTGGAGATGGAAGTACAGTGCCAGCACTCTGAAGGAGGGGTGTTAATGTTGCAGTTTTATAACTGTAGTCTAAGCATGCCTCTGGCAAGACAGTGATGGAGTGAATGATGATGAAAGTTTTTCTTTTGCACCCCTGCCTTGGTGGGAAATCACCGATGTGTCAATAAAATAATAAAAAACATACAGTTCTTGTTTTTATTTCATTCCTTTCATATCCATGGGAAGTGGAAGAAGAATTTTTACTCCATAACCCATGAGTGTTGTAAAGTCAACTAAAATGCTGGGAGCAATGGGATAGTAACTCCTTTTAAGCCTTCAGGTCCAGAGGCCAAATTTCAAAGTGTGCACCAGGGTCCAAGAATTTTCAAAAAAAAATTTGTTATTTTTTCTTATGAAATGGTAGAGAAACTTTTAGTAATGTAAGAAAACCAAAAGAATGAAATTTGATTGAAAATTTACGAAAAAATGGTCGAACAAATTTTGATGCAACAGCGATATTTACGCATTGGCGATTTTGCTAAATTTGACTCCCATTTTAGGCCAATTACATTATTCCAGTTGACCAAATTCTTAGCTATTTCACTAGTATTATTTCTATTCTATCAATTGAGCACAAGAAATCGCCCAGTCAACTGTTTCAACTACAAAATAGTGATCGGAAATTGTTAATTTAGCCAATTTAACACAAAGTCAAAATATTCAAATTTCAAAATACGGTCAAGAATAAACAATGCAGGCATTCCTGGCACTAAATTAACATTTCCTCTGTTCATCAGTTATGTTTTCAGTCTTTACAAATGAATTCAATTTCAATTTTTTATTCACATAATGAATTTTTATTCAAACCAAAAATGGAAGATTTACTGTTATGCTATATTGTAATAATTGTATAAATAATATCACCACATTTGTGAACGATATTAGACCCACCAGCTGGCACGTATTAGAAGTGTGACGTCATTTGCTTACTCTTGAACATCGGCAAAATTTAACATTTCCGCAACTTTGAGCTCAGTTTCGCCATTTCCAGTACTAAAACCAATCAAAATCATCTCTATTTCTGTAATATATCTTTATTCTATCAAATGTTACCAAGAAATCGCAAATACAACTATAAAAAGCATACGAAAAACACTGCAAAGTAGCTGTTTTAATTGAAAATTCTGGTCTCATTTTTTTCTCACATTATGCACTGTGTGCTGCAGGAATTGTTTTATGTGGTGCACACTTACTACATTGATGTATTCTCTCATATCTAGGCCCAAATCTACGCTCACAGCTTATCTGAGTGAGCTGAGCTCATGGCGTAGAACTACGGTTTGGACCTCAACTCAAAGCCTTAGAACTACAACACGGACCCTGAAAGGGCTAACGAATAGCCTACTAAAAGAAGAAGAAAACCATCAAAGTGGGATGTTTAAATGTGCGTAGTTGTAGAGTGAATGATAAGAAAGAGGTGACTGTAGATGATATGAATGAAAGAAGGTGTATGTCCTGGCTCTAAGTGAAACAAAGCTGAAGGGGTAGGAGAGTTTCAGTGGGGAGAAATGGGATTAGGTCACGGTTTTCTAATAGAGTCAGAACTAAGGAAGGAGTAGCAATAATGTTGAACGATAAGTTATGGCAGGAAAAGATTATATGATTATATGAAGTAAAAGAATATGATTATATGAAGTAAAAGTCAACTAAAATGCCGGAACAATGGCTAGTAACCCTTTTCCTGTATAGCTTACTAAAAAGAAAAAGAAGAAAACCGTCAAAGTGGGATGTTTGAATGTGCATGGATGTTGTGCGAATGATAAGAAAGAGATGATTGTAGATGTTATGAATGAAAAGAAACTGGATGTCCTGGCTTTAAGTGAGACAAAGCTGAAGGGGGTAGGAGAGTTTCAGTGGGGAGAAATAAATGGGATTAGGTCAGGGGTTTCAAATAAAGTTAGAGCTAAAGAAGGAGTGGTAATAATGTTGAATAATCACTTATAGCAGGTAAAGAGGGAATATAAATGTATAAATTCAAGGATTATGTGGAGTAAATTAAAGGTTGGATGTGAAAAGTGGGTTATAGTAAGTGTTTATGCACCTGGAGAGGAGAGAAGTGTAGAGGAGAGAGAGAGAGAGAGGAGAGAGAGAGATTTTGGGAAATGTTGAGTGAGTGTGTGGGGAGTTTTGAACCAAGTGAGAGAGTAATTGTGGTTGGGGATCTTAATGCTAAAGTGGGTAAAAATGTTGTGGAGGGAGTAGTAGGTAAATTTGGGGAGCCAGGGGTAAATGTAAATGGGGAACCATTAAGTGAGCTATGTGTAGAAAGAGGTTTGGTAATAAGTAATACATATTTTATGAAAAAGAAGATAAATAAATATACAAGGTATGATATAGCACGTAAGGAAAGTAGTTTGTTGGATTGTGTATTGGTGGATAAAAGGTTGATGGGTAGGTTTCAGGATGTACATGTTTATAGAGGGGCAACGGATATATCGGATCATTATTTGGTTGTAGCTACAGTTAGAGTAAAAGGTAGATGGGACAAAAAGAAAATGGCAACAGCAAGTAAGAGAGAGGTAAAAGTGTATAAACTAAGGGAGGAGTAGTTAGGGTGAGATATAAGCAACTATTGGCAGAAAGGTGGCTAGTGCAAGATGAGTAGTGGGGGTTGAAGAGAGTTGATAGTTTTAAAATGCAGATTAGAATGTGGGGCAGAAGTGTGTGGCTATAGGAGGGTGGGTGCAGGAGGAAAGAGGAGTGAGTGGTGGAATGAAGAAGTAAAGGGTGTGATAAAAGAGAAAAAGGTAGCTTATGAGAGGTTTTACAAAACAGAAGTGTTAATAGAAGAGCAGAGATATGGAGAGTAAAAGAAAGGTGAAGAGAGTGGTGAGAGAGTGCAAAAGAAGAGCGGATGAAAGAATGGGAGAGGCTCTGTCAAGAAATTTTGCTGAAAACAAGAAAATTTTTGGAGTGAGATAAACAAGGTAAGAAAGCCTAGGAACGAATGGATTTGTCAGTTAAAAACAGAGTAGGGAGTTAGTAGATAGGAGCTGGAAGTATTGGGTAGATGGCGGAATATTTTGAGGAACTTTTAAATGTCGATGAAAAAAGGGAGGCGGTAATTTCATGTACTGGCCAGGGAGGTACAACATCATTTAGGAGTGAAGAAGAGCAGGATGTGAGTGTGGGGGAGGTGCGTGAGGCCTTACGTAGAATAGAAGGGGGTAAAGCAGCTGGAACTGACGGGATCATGACAGAAATGTTAAAAGCAGGGGGGTATATAGTGCTGGAGTGGTTGGTATTTTTGTTTAATAAATGTATGAAAGAGGGGAGGGTACCTAGGGATTGGCAGAGAGCATGTATAGTTCCTTTATATAAAGGGAAGGGGGATAAAAGAGAGTGTAAAAATTATAGGGGAATAAGTTTATTGAGTATACCAGGTAAAGTGTATGGCAGGATTATTATTGAAAGAATTAGAGGTAAGACAGACAGTAGGATTGCAGATGAGCAAGGAGGCTTTAGAGTGGGTAGCGGATGTGTAGATCAAGTGTTTACAGTGAAGCATATATGTGAACAGTATTTAGATAAAGGTAGAGAAGTTTTATTGCATTTATGGATTTAGAAAAGGCATATGACAGAGTGGATAGGGAAGCAATTTGGCAAATGTTGCAAGTGTATGGAATAGGTAGTAAGTTACTGAAGGCTGTAAAGAGTTTTATGAGGATAGTGAGGCTCAGGTTAGGGTGTAGGAGAGAGAGAGATTACTCCCGGTAAAAGTAGGTCTTAGACAGGATTTGTAATGTCACCATGGTTGTTTAATATATTTATAGATGGGGTTGTAAAAGAAGTAAATGCTAGGGTGTTGGGGAGAGGGGTGGGATTAAATTATGGGAATTAAATGCAAAATGGGAGTTGACACAGTTACTTTTTGCTGATGATACTGTGCTTATGGGAGATCTCTAAAGAAAAGTTGCAAAGGTTAGTGGACGAGTTTGGGAGATGTGTAAAGATAGAAAGTTGAAAGTGAACATAGATAAGAGTAAGGTGATGAGGGTATCAAACGATTTAAATAAAGAAAATTGATATCACATTGGAGAGAGGAATTATGGAAGAAGTAAATATTTTCAGATATTTGGGAATTGACGTGTCAGCGGATGGGTTTATGAAGGATGAGGTTAACCATAAAAGTGATGAATTAAAAAAGGTGAGTGGTGCGTTGAGGTATCTGTGGAGACAAAAACGTTATCCATGGAGGCAAAGAAGGAATGTACGAAAGATAATGGTACCAACACTCTTATATGGGTGTGAAGCATGGGTTGCAAATGCTGCAGCGAGGAGGCGGCTGGAGGCAGTGGAGATGTCCTGTCTAAGGGCAATGTGTGGTGTAAATATTATGCAGAAAATTCGAATATGGAAATTAGGAGAAGGTGTGGAGTTACTAAAAGTATTTGTCAGAGGGCTGAAGAGGGGTTGTTGAGGTGGTTTGGTCATTTAGAGAGAATGGATCAAAGTAGAATGACTTGGAGAGCGTATAAATCTAGGGGAAGGAAGGCGGGGTAGGGGGCGTCCAGAAGGCTGGAGGGAAGGGGTAAAGGAGGTTTTGTGGGCGAGGGGCTTGGACTCCAGCAAGCATGTGTGAGCGTGTTAGATAGGAGTGAATGGAGACGAATGGTTTTGGGACACGACGATCTGTTGGAGTGTGAGCAGGGTAACATTTGTGAAGGGATTCAGGGAAACCAGTTAATTGATTTAGTTGGACTTGAGTCCTGAAAATGGGAAGTACAATGCCTGCACTTTAAAGGAGGGGTCTGGGATAGTGACAGCTGAGAGGGACTATTCTCAGCTGTCGTATCTGAGCTCCTCTGCAAAGACAGTGATTATGTATGAGTGTGGTGAAAGTGTTGAATGATGATGAAAGTATTTTCTTTTTGGGGATTTTCTTTCTTTTTGGGTCACCCTGCCTCGGTGGGAGACGGCCGACTTGTTGAAAAAAAAAAATGAAGTAAAATAGGGGTTGGATGTGAAAAGTGGGTTATAGTAAGTGTTTATGCACTTGGAGAAGAGAGAAGTGTAGAGGAGAGAGAGAGAGAGATTTTGGGAAATGTTGAGTGTATGGTAAGTTTTGAACCAAGTTAGAGAGTACTTGTGGTTGGGGATCTCAAAGCTAAAGTGGGCAAAAATGTTGTAGAGGAAGTAGTAGGTAAATTTGGGGTGCCAGGGGTAAATGAAAATGGGGAGCCTTTAATTGAACTGTGTGTAGAAAGAGGTCTGTAAAAAATAATACACATTTAATGAAAAAGATGATAAATAAGTATACAAGACATGATATAGCACCTAATGAAAGCAGTTTCTTAGATTATGTACTGCTGGATGAAAGGTTGATGGGTAGGCTTCAGTATGTACATGTTTATAGAGGGGTAACGGATACATCAGATCATTATCTAGTTATAGCTACAGTTAGAGTAAACGATAGCTGGGACAAAAGGAAAATGGCAACAGTAAGTAAGAGAGAGGTGAAAGTTTATAAACTAGAGGAGGAGAAAGTTAGGGTGAGATATAGGCAACTTTTGGCAGAAAGGAGAGCTAGTGCAAGTATGGGTAGTGGGGGAGTTGAAAAGGGATGGGATAGTTTTAAAAAAAGCAGTATATTAGAATGTGGGGAAAAGTTTGTAGCTATAGGAGGGTGGGTACAGGAGAAAAGAGGAGCGATTGGTGGAATGAGGTAAAGGGTGTGATAAAAGAGAGAGAAAAGTAGCTTATGAGAGGGTTTTACAAAGCAGAAGTGATACAAGAAGGACAGAGTATATGGAGAGTAAAAGAAAGGTAAAGAGAGCTGTGAGAGAGTGCAAAAGAAGAGCAAATGATAGACAGGGAGAGGCACCATCAAGAAATTTTGCTGAGAATAAGAAAAAAATTTGGAGTGAGATAAACAAGTTAAGAAAGCCTAGGGAATCAATGAATATGTCAGTTAAAAACAGAGAAGGAAAGTTAGTAGATGGGGAGCTAGAGGTATTGCATAGATGTGGGAATATTTTGAGTAACATTTAAATGTTGATGAAGGAAGGCAGTAATTTCATGCACTGGCCAAGGAGGTTTAACATCTTTCAGGAGTGAAGACGAGCAGGACGTGAGTGTGAGGGAGGTGCATCAGGCATTACGTAGAATGAAAGGAGGTTAAGTAGCTGGAACTGATGGGATCATGACAAAAATGTTAAAAGCAGGCGGAGATATAGTGTTGGAGTGGTTGGAATTTTTGTTTAATAAACGTATGAAACAGGGGAAAGTACCTAGGGATTGGCAGAGTGCATGTATAATTCCTTTATATTAAAGGAAGGGGGACAAAAGAGATTGTAAAAGTTATAGGGGAATAAGTTTACTGAGTATGCCAGGTAAAGTGTATGGTACGATTATTATTGAAAGAATTAGAGGTAAGACAGAGAGGAAGATTTCAGAGGAGAAAGGAGGCTTTAGAATGGGTAGGGGATGTGTAGATCAGGTGTATACATTGAAGTATATATGTGAACAGCATTTAGATAAAGGTAGGGAAGTTTTCATTGCATTTATGGATTTAGATAAGGCATATGATAGAGTGGATAGGGGAGCAATGTGGCAGATGTTGCAGGTGTATGGAATAGATAGTAAGTTACTAAATGCTGTAAAGAGTTTTTATGAGGGTAGTGAGACTCAGGTTATGGTGTGTAGTAGAGAGAGGGAGATTCCTTTCCTGTAAAAGTAGGTCTTAGACAGGGATGTATAATGTCACCATGGTTGTTTAACCTATTTATAGATGGGGTTGTAAAAGAAGTAAATGCTAGGGTGTCGGGAAGAGAGGTGGGATTAAATTATGGGGAATTAAATACAAAATGGGAGTTGACGGGAGTTGACACAGTTACTTTTTGCTGTTGATATGGTGCTTTTGGGGAATTCTAAAGAAAAATTGCAAAGGTTAGTAAACAAGTTTGGGAGGGTGTATAAAGGTAGAAAGTTGAAAGTGAATACAGTGATCGCTCGTGTTTCAGTGTTTCCATATATCAGTGATTCTGTGTTTCGGTTGCTTTTTTCGGTCTATATTTCCCTCGTGTATTGGTCTGTACCAGACCTGTCCGCCTGCCCGCGCTTGCGCACCTCGCCGCGCAGGACGCCAGTCTAGCGTTGTTTACCATTGAGAGAACATTACCCAGCGCGCTCTTTCAAACATTTCACAATAAATTTACTCTGTTTATTGCTGGTTTAGTGATTGTCACTGTGAAATAGGTCACCATGGGTCCAAAGAAGCTTCCTAGTGGGACCCCTGTGGTAAAGAAAGTGAGGAACACCATCGAAGAGAAGAAGGAGATAGTAGTAGAAAAATATGAGAGTAGCGTACGTGTGAGTGAGCTTGCCAGGATGTACGGAAAAAAACAATCTACTATCACCTCTATCCTGGGAAAGAGAAAAGAAATCAAGGAAGCTAATGTTGCAAAAGGGGTTGATATGTTAACGAAAAATAGATTGAAAACAGTGGATGAGGTTGAGAAGTTGTTGGGGGTGTGGATCAATGAAAAATAGATAGTGGGTGATAGTATTTCCACGGCGATAATTTGTGAAAAGGCAAATCTTGTCAACATAATGCCTGGAACCAGTGCTGAGGCGAGTGATTTTAAAGCCAGTAAAGGCTGGTGAGAGAGGTTTAAGAAATGTAGTGGCATACACAGTGTTGTGAGGCATGGTGAGGCAGCCAGCTCAGACAAACGTGCAGCTGAAAAATTTGTGCAGGAATTCCAGGGGTTCGTAGACACAGAAAAATTCAAGAGGAAAAGGCACTGCCAGGTCACAAGATTATGAAAGACAGGCTAACTCTCATGTTGTGTGCTAATGCCAGTGGTGATTTTAAATTGAAGCCTTTACTGGTGTATCAAGCAGAAAATCCCAGAGCCTTCAAGAAGCACAATGTTAACAGGAATAATTTGTGTGTGTATTGGAAGGCTAACACCAAGGCATGGGTCACTAAGGACTTTTTCGTGGAATGGTTCACTGGAGTGTTTGGCCCTAGTGTGAAGAAATACTTCCTGGAAAAGAAATTGGGACTCAAGTGCCTCTTGTTAATGGACAATGCTCCTGCTCATCCTCACAACTTGTAAGACTATTTGTCTGATGAGTTCAGTTTCATCACAGTGAAGTTCTTGCCTCCTAACACCACTCCTCTCATCCAGCCCATGGACCAGCAGGTCATTTCCAATATCAAAAAACTCTACACAAAAGCATTGTTTGAAAAGTGCTTTCAAGTGACCTCGGACACTAATTTGACCCTAAGAGACTTCTGGAAAGATCACTTCAATATCGTTCATTGCATAGGCCTTATAAGTAAGGCTTGGGAGGGAGTGACTTCCAGGACTTTGAACTCTGCTTGGAGACCACTGTGGCCGGATTGTGTTGAAAAAGAGGGATTTTGAAGGATTTGAGGCTGACCCTGATGACCCTGTGCCTGTTGTGGACTCTATTGTGGAATTGGCCAAGTCCCTGGGGTTGGAGGTGAGTGGTGAGGATGTGGAAGAGTTGGTGGAGGACCACAGGGTAGACCTAACCACTGAAGAGCTGAAAGAGCTTCATCAGAAACAGCAACAGACGACATTTAAGGAAATTGATTCAGAGGAGGATGAACAGGGTGAGATAGTAACTTCTTTAGAGATTAAGGAAATTTGTTCCAAATGGACTGATGTGCAGACATTGTTGAAAAACACCACCCTGAGCAAACTGAAGCAAGCCACATCTGCAACATGTTCAGTGACAGAATCTTGCCCCACTTCAGGAAAATGATAAAGAGTCGCCAGAAACAGAGGACTCTGGACAGTTATTTTTCTAGGAAGGGGTCTAGTGACTCTCAAGCTGGTCCTAGTGGCATTAAAAGAAAAAGAAGGGAAGTAACCCCAGATAAGGACTTGTTTCCTGAAGTCCTTTTGGAGGGGGATTCCGCTTCCAAATACTAACACCCTCCCCCTGTCCTCCTCCCTATCTTCCAGATGCCAGCAACTCTCTTCAATAAAGGTAAGTAAATGTTATTTATTATTCTGTTATTTATTATTTATTACATATGTAGTAGTATTTATAATTACATGTATGTGTTAATAATGTTGTTTTGTGTATGTAGAACTATAATTAAAATGTATTTTTTGTGAATATTTTTGGGTGGAACGAATTAATTGTATTTACATTATTTCTTATGGGAAATAAGGTTTCGAGTTTCAAAGTTTTCGAGTTAAGGTCTAGCTCCTGGAATGGATTAAGACCGATAGTCAAGGGACCACTGTATATAAAAGAGTAAGGTGATGAGGATATCAAACGATTTAGATAAATAAAAATTGGATATTACGTTGGAGGGAGGGAGCATTGAAGAAGTGAATGTTTTCAGATATTTGAGCGTTGACTTGTCAGCGGATGGGTTTATGAAGGATGAGGTAAACCATAGAATTGATGAAGAAAAAAAGCGAGTGGTGCATTGAGGTATCTGTGGAGACAAAAAACGTTATCCATGGAGGCAAAAAAGGGAATGTACGAGAGTATAGTGGTACCAACACTCTTATATGGGTGAGATTAATGGGTTGTAAATGCTACAACGAGGAGGCGGCTTAAGGCAGTGGAGATGTCATGTCTAAGGGCAATGTGTGGTGTAAATATTATGCAGAGAATTCATAGTGTGGAAATTAGGAGCAGGTGTAGAGTTACTAAAAATATTAGTCACAGGGCTGAAGAGGGGCTGTTGAGGTGGTTTGGTCATTTAGAGAGAATGGAACAGAGTAGAACGACTTGGAAAGCATAAAAATCTATTGGGAAAGAAAGGAAGGGTAGGGGTCATCCCCAAAAAGGTTGGAGGGGGAGGGGTAAAGGAGGTTCTGTGGGAGAGGGGCTAGGACTTCCAGCAAGCATGCGTGAGTGTGTTAGATAGGAATGAATGGAGACAAGGTTTTTGGGACCTGACGAGCTGTTGGAGTGTGAGCAGGGTAATATTTTGTGAAGGCATTCAGGGAAACCGGTTAGCCGGACTTGAGTCCTGGAAATGGGAAGTACAATCCCTGCACTTTAAAGGAGAGGTTTAGGTTATTGGCAGTTTGCAGGGACATCAAAACTGTCATATGTGAGCGCCTCTGCAAAGACGGTGATTATGTATGAGTGATAGTGAAAGTGTTGAAGCGGCCAATGTGTTAAAATAAAAAACACACACATATATACACACACACACACAAAAGAAGTTGAAGGTTTGGTACACAAACGCAGATGGAAAAACGAATAAATATGAGGAGTGGCATGAAAGAATCAATGAGAAGTCCCCAGACATCATAGCAGTCACAGAAACAAAACTCACTGAGACAATAACAGATGCAATCTTCCCACCGGGATATCAGATCCTGAGGAAAGATAGAAGGAGCAGAGGGGGAGGAGGGGTTGAACTGCTTATAAAAATCTGATGGGGATTTGAGGAAATGGAAGGCATGGACGAGACTGGAGAAAGGGATTACACAGGAGGCACAATTCAGTCTGGGGAACATAAGGTAGTTATTGCAGTGATGTACAACCCACCACAGAACTGCAGGATGCCAAGACAGGAATATGAAGGAAGCAACAGAGCAATGGTGGACACACTGGCTAACGTGGCAAGAAGAGCTCACTCGAGCAGAGCAAAGTTACTAGTTATGGGCGATTTCAACCACAGGGAGATCGATTGGGAAAACCTGGAACCACCTGGGGGCCCCGAAACATGGAAAGCCAAGATGATGGATGTGGTACTGGAAAACCTTATGCATCAGCATGTCAGGGACACTACCAGAGAGAGGGGAGGATGAACCAGCAAGATTGGACCTCGCATTCACCCTGAGCAGCTCAGACATTGAGGACATCACATACAAGAGGCCCCTTGGAGCTAGTAATCACCTGGTTCTGAGCTTTGAATACATAGTAGAGTTACAAGTGGAGAAGGTAACAGGAGTTGAATGGGAAAAATCACACTATAAAAGGGGGAACTACACAGGTATGAGGAACTTCCTGCAGGAGGTTCAGTGGGACAGGGAATTGGTAGGAAAGTCAGTAAACAAAATTATGGAATACATAACAACAAAATGCAAGGAGGCAGAGGAAAGGTTTTTTCCCAAGGGCAACAGAAATAATGGGAGGACGAGAATGAGCCCTTGGTTTACCCGAAGGTGTAGGGAGGCAAAAACTAAGTGCACTAGAGAATGGAAAAAGTACAGAAGGCAAAAGACCCAGGAAAATAAGGACATTAGTTAGTCGAAGAGCCAGAAACGAGTATGCACAGATAAAAAGGGAGGCCCAGCGACCGTACTAAAACAACATAGCATTGAAAGTCAAGTCTGACCCGAAACTGCTGTATAGCCACATTAGGAGGAAGACAACAGTCAAAGACCAGGTGATCAGGCTGAGGAAAGAAGGTGGGGAACTCACAAGAAACGATCAAGAGGTATGTGAGTAGCTCAACACAAGATTTAAGAAAGTATTTACAGTGGAGACAGGAAGGACTCTGGGAAGACAGAACAGAGGGGGACACCAACAAGGAATATACCAAAAAGTGTTGGATGACATACATACTAGGGATGTATTGGATGTGAAAATTTAGATATCTGTGGATGCGGATGTGTATACGGATGTCTTACTCATTCTACAGATGTAAGAAATTGTGTGGATGTTCCACGGATTTCAGATGCGGATGTATATGCAGATATCTGTTTCCAGTGAAATAAAGATGCAGATGCGGATACGGATGTAAGAAATTGTGCGGATGTTCTGCGGATGCGAATGCGGATATCCGATACATCAGTAATACATACAACCGAGGAGGAGGTGAAGAAGCTGCTAAGTGACCCTGATACCTCAAAGGCGACGGGACCGGACAACATCTCCCCATGGCTCCTTAGAGAGGGAGCAGAAACGCTGTGTGTGCCACTAACCACAGTCAACACATCCCCTGAAACTGGGCAACTACCTGAGGTATGGAAGACAGCAAATGTAGTTCCCATTTTTAAGAAGGGAGACAGAAACAAGGCACTAAATTATAGACCAGTGTCACTGACGTGTATAGTATGCAAAGTCATGGAGAAGATTATCAGGAGGAGAGTGGTAGAGCACCTGGAACGGAACAAGATTATAAATGACTACCAGCACGGATTCATGGAAGGCAAATCCTGTGTCACAAACCTTCTGGAGTTTTATGACACGGTAACAGAAGTAAGACATGAGAGAGAGGGGTGGGTTGACTGCATTTTCTTGGACTGCAAGAAGGCCTTCGACACAGTTCCTCATAAGAGATTAGTGCAGAAGCTAGAGGGTCAGGCATGTATAACAGGAAGGCCACTGCAATGGATCAGAGAATACCTGACAGGGAGGCACCAACGAGTCATGGTACGAGATGAGGTATCACAATGGGCGTCTGTGACGAGCAGGGTGCCACAGGGGTCAGTTCTACGACCAGTGCTGTTTTTGGTATATGTGAATGACATGACGGAAGGGATAGACTCAGAAGTGTCCCTGTTTGCAGATGATGTGAAGTTAATGAGAACAATTAAATCAGTCGAGGACCAGGCAGGACTAAAAGAGACCTGGACAGGCTGGACACGTGGTCCAGCAACTGGCTACATGAACTTAGCCCCGCCAAATGCAAAGTCATGAAGATCGAGGAAGGGCAAAGAAGACCGCAGACAGAGTATAGGCTAGGTGGCCAAGGACTGCAAACCTCACTCAAGGAGGTTCTCATCTTGGGGTGAGTATAATACCGAGCATGTCTCCGGAAGCACACATCAACCAGATAACTGCTGCAGCATATGGGCGCCTGGCAAACCTGAGAATAGCATTCCAATATCTCAGTAAGGAATCGTTCAAGACACTGTACACCATGTACGTCAGGCCCATACTGGAGTATGCAGCACCAGTTTGGAACCCACACCTGGTCAAGAACATCAAGAAATTAGAGAAAGTGCAAAAGTTTGCAACAAGGTTAGTTCCAGAGCTAAGGGGAATGTCCTACGAAGAAGGGTTAAGGGAAACAGGGCTGACAACACTGGAGGACAGGAGGGTTAGGGGAGACATGATAATGACATACAAAATAATGCGAGGAATAGATAAAGTGAACAGAGACAGGATGTTCCAGAGATAGGACACAGAAACAAGGGGTCACAATTGGAAGTCGAAGACTCAGATGAGTCAAAGAGATGTTTGGAAGTATTTCTTCAGTCACAGAGTTGTCAGGAAGTGGAATAGTCTGGAAAGTGAGGTAGTGGAGGCAGGAACCATACATAGCTTTAACATGAGGTATGATAAAGCTCATGGAGCAGGGAGAGAGAGGACCTAATAGCGATCAGTGAAGAGGCGGGGCCAGGAGCCGAGTCTCGACCCCTGCAACCACAAATAGGTGAGTACACACACACACACACACACACACACACAAAATATATATATTAACCCTTTGAGGGTCCAAGCCGTAGATCTACGTCGAGAGCTCAGCTCACTCAGGTAAGCTGTGAGTGGTAAATTTGGGCCTAGTTATGAGAGAATGCCTCTATGTGGTAAGTATGCACTACATAAAACAAATCCTGCAGCAAGCAGTGTGTAATGAGAAAAAAAAATGTAAACATTTTTTGGATTAAAACACCGACTTTTCGGTGTATTATCATATGGTTTTTATAGTTGTATTCAAGGTTTCTCGGTCTCATTTGATAGAATGGAAAATATATTACAGAAATAGAGATGAGTCTGATTGGTTTTAGTACTGAAAATAACTTTAAATTGAGCTCAAATTAGCGGAAATATTCGATTTTTGCCAAAAGTCACTACAGTAGAGGACACTGAAAAATTACAGGAAGACATAAGCAGGTTTTCCAGTGGGCAGTGGAGAACAACATGATGTTCAATGGTGATACGTTCCAGCTGC
Source organism: Cherax destructor (assembly GCA_009830355.1). NCBI lineage: Eukaryota > Metazoa > Arthropoda > Malacostraca > Decapoda > Parastacidae > Cherax > Cherax destructor. The sequence goes on from WNWK01016965.1 coordinate 28,468, forward strand.
TTAGGTATGGAAAGAATGAAGATCTCAAAAGGAACACTATATACAAAACTCAAGAGTGTTACCAAATAGAATGAAAGGAGCACGTAAAAGACCTGGGAATAAATATATCAGCTAACCTTTCTTTTAAGAAATATAACAAGACAAAGATCATGACAGTCAGGAAGATGACAGGGTAGGTATTGAGAACATTCAAAACAAGGGAAATAATGCTAATGGTGACACTTCAAATCGCCAGTGCTCCCTCATTTAGAATATTGCTCAGTGTTGACGGTCTTGTTCAAAGCAAGTGAAATATCAGAGCTAGAAAAAATACAGAGATCATTTACAGCTCACAATGAACCAGTAAAGCACCTAAATTACTGGGAACGCCTTCAAGTCTTGAACATATACTTGTTGGAGCGGAGGAGAGAGAAATATATGATACATAATATATACAGTAATACCCTGGTTTTAGTCCTTAATCCATTCCAGGAAGGTCAGCCAAAATCCAAAATGGACGAAAATCGAAGTAATATTTCCCATAGGAAATAATGTAAATCCAATTACACCCAAAAATATTAACAAAAAATACATTTTATAGAGAATAACTATAGTTTTACATACAGAAAACATTGAGAAATAAATATAAATGACTAATTTTAATGATAAATGAACATTACATACCTTTATTGAAGACTCTTGTTGGCATATGAAAGAAGGTGAGGAGAAGAGAGGGAGTTGAGGTTATTGTTTGGAAGGGAAATCCCCTTCCATAAGGACTTCAGGTATCAATTCCCTATCCGGGGTTACTTCAATTCTTTGTCTTTTACTGGCACTAGGATCAGCTTGAGAGTCACTGTACCCCTGTCGCACAAAAAACTGTCCAGAGAGCTCTGTTTCTGACGTCTCTTTAAGATTTGCCTAAAATGGGACAAGGCATTGTCATTGAACATGTTGCAGACAGCTTGCAACAGTTTTGTTAGGGTGATAATTTTCCACAAAACTTTGCAACTCATTCCATTTTGCACAAATTACTGAAGGCGGCCCATTCTCCCCTCTCTCTTCCTCCTCCTCTGAAGCAATTTTCTCAGCTGCGATCTGTTGCTGTTCCAGTTGAAGGTCTTGCAGCTCTTCAGTGGTTAGCTCTTCCCTGTGGTCCTCCACCAACTCTTCCACATCCTCGCCGCTCACATCCAACCCCATGGACTTTCCCAAAGACACATGCAACTGCCTTGCCTTTTCGCAAATTATCCCCTCCACAACACTATCTCCTGATAACTTTTTTTCGTTGATCCACACCAACAACAACTTCTCCACATCCTCGATTGTTTGTGATCTCTGTTTCGTTAGCATATTTACCCCTTTCGCAACATCATAAGAACATAAGAAAGGAACACTACAGCAGGCCTACTGACCCATGCGAGGCAGATCCATCACTCCCTGGCTTAGACCTGACTACCTGGAGTTAACCCTCTCCAGGTAGTCAGGTCACTTCCACTTAAGGGAGGAGCATGGCATAAGACCTAGTAGCTCAAGCTAGTCAGGTCCAACTTACACCCACCCACACCCACTCATGTATTTATCTAACCTATTTTTAAAACTACACGTCTTAGCTTCTATGACGGTACTCAGGAGTTTGTTTCACTCATCCACAACTTTATTACCAAACCAGTGCTTTCCTATATCCTTCCTGAATCTAAACTTTTCCAACTTGAAGCCATTGCTGCGAGTCCTGTCTTGGCTTCCTTGATTTCTGTTTTCTTCGCCAGGATAGAACTGATTGTTTATGTAGACTTCCCATACATCCTGGCGAGATCGGCCACACGTGCGCCACTTTCACATTTTGCTACAAGTTCTTTCTTGAATTCTATCGTGTTTCTCACCTTCTTTACCAAAGGGCTGGAACTTTCTTTGGCCCCATGGTGACTTATTTCACATTCGCAATCAATAAACAAGCACAAAAAACAATGGATGAACACTCGGAGTATTGCTAACTCAACAAAAGACAGAGACAGACTGAGTCTGGTATGCGTGAGAAGCGGCGTCCCAGGCGGATGGATGTGTCTGATACAGATGATTTCCGAGTGGATGTACGAAACCCGAGAAAATATTTCACTGAAAAAAAGTGCTTGAAATCCGAATTGTACAACTCCACACAGACGAAAACCAGGGATCCACTGTACCTGGAAAGTAGTCGAGGGCCTGGTCCCAAATCTGCACACTGCCATAACAACATACTGGAGTGAGAGATATGGGAGGAAGTGTAAAATAAACCCAGTGAGGAGCAGGGGTGTAGTGGTTACAATAAGGGAACACTGTATCAACATCCGAGGTCCCAGTCTATTTAACATCTTACCAGAAGATATCAGAAACACAGCTGGGACAAGTGTAGAAGCCTTCAAGAGGAAACTGGACAAGTATCTTCACCAGGTGCCAGATCAACCAGGCTGTGATGGATACGGAGCAGCAAGCCTCCAGTAGCAACAGCCTGGTTGACCAGGCAAGCACCAGACAAGCCTGGCCTATGGCCGGGCTCCGAGAGTAGTTAAACTCTCAAAGGTATCAAAGGTATATCAAAGATGTTCAAGAGTAAACAAATGACATCATGCGTCCAATACACATCAACTAATGGGTCTAATATATGTTCATGAATGCGCTGATATTATTTATACTATTATTACAATATTGCATAACAGTAACTCTTCTATTTTTTATGTAAATAACAATTCTTTAGGTAAATAAAAAATCAAAATGGAATTTATCTGTAAAGCCTAGAAACATAACTAATAAACAGAGGAAATGTTATTTTAGTGCCAGGAATGCCTGCATTGTTTATTCTGGACCCTATTTTGAAATTGCAATATTTTGAACTTCATGTGAAATTGGCAAAATTACCAATTTCTGATCATTTTATTGGGTAGTTGAAATAGTTGATTGGGGAGTTTCTAGTACTCAATTTATAAAATAGAAGTAATATTAGTGAAATAGCTAAGAATTTGGTCTAATGTAATTGGCCTAAAATAGGAGTCAAAGTGGGCAAAATCGCCGATGCGTAAATAACGCTGTTGCTGTAAAATTTAGGAGGAAGAGAGAGCGGAGAATGTGTCTTCTTCAGTGATTCACTGATTCTATGATATGTACGATACTAAAACAGCATGAGTCGATAAAGGCTATATCACCAGCCAGCGATAAGGTGTAGCATTAACAGTGTAGTGAGGTAGTAATATAGGGGCACTGAGACCAAGCCGCCCTCTGCCACCATCTCTTGCAAGGCAAGTGTAGATTATTTCTTATTTATAAAGTGTAAATATTTCTTATTTATAAATTAAAGTGTAAATATTTCTTATTTATAAATTACGTACATTGTTTCAGTATGAATTAGTGGTGGTGGCCTGCTGCCTCCACCACCAGCAGTATATGTATGGCTTATGGTCAGTGGCCCTTATAAACTCAAAAACAATAACACTACCACCAGTTCCCTCATACATAATGACGTATTTTATTCATTCTAGAGTACAGTGGTACCTCGAGTTACGATATTTTTTCGTTCGAGAATGCTGTTCAAGTGCCATTACCAAACGAATTTATCCCCATAAGGAATAATGTAAAATAGACTAGTCCTTTTACACCCCCAAAAATATACTTACAAAAGCATTTAAAAAAATAAACTTACATAAAAGGGCGATTTTGGGGACCATCGTAACTCGAGGTACCACTGTATATATATCATGTTTCTATGTTATTAATATTGCTTATTATGTCATATTGGATGAATTGTGATAGATAAATAGGCCGTAGAGTTTATATTAGTGTCATATTGAAGGGCTATCTTGTCCTGCCTCCAAACAAACTCTCCTGCCTCTCTCATACGCCAACAGGAGACTTCAATAAAGGCAAAACTGATTCAAACGTTCATTTATCCATTAAAATTAGTGCTTTATATTTATTTCTCATTGTTTTCTGTATGCAAAACTATAGTATTTATCCTTTGAAAAAATAAATTTTTGGTGAATATTTTTGGGTGGAGACGGATTAATTGTATTTTCATTATTTCTTATGTGAAATATTATTTCGACTTTCGGCCAGTTCGAGTTGAGGCCTAGCTCCTGGAACGGATTACGGCTGATACTCGGGGATCCACTATATGTACGTCGGACACAGTACCAACGCCTGCAAACAATGAATACCAGCGCCTGCAAACTGTATGCATACTGCATACAGTTTGGGGTCTGGACAGTGAAAAGGTTAAAGCTCCTCACAAATAATTACCTTTTCCTCTCACTAACATGTCTACTTACAAGAGCCATATGAACGCTAACTGATAGCCCTATTAACCATTAGGGGGTCAACAGGCCTTCTTGGAAACACGTTCTCAGGGTCGAACATTTGTTGGAAAAAAAAAAAATTCTTATGAAATGATAGAGAATCTTTTTCCGATCATAACGACACCAAACGTTTGAAATTTGAATGAAAACTTACGGAATTATGCTCTCGCAAAGTTATCGGTCTCGAAGATGTTTACGCATCGGCGATTTCACCCACTTTGAGCCCTATTTTTGGCCAATTCCAATGTTCCAGTCCACTAAAATCATAGCTATTTCACTAGAACTCCATTTCTTCTATTGATTGAGTACAAGAATCTGCCTATTTACCAATTTCAACTACCCAAAATAGTGGTCAGAAAATGGCAATTTGGCCAATTTCACACAAATTTCAAACGATGCCAATTTCAAAATAGTGTCCAGAATAAACAAGGCAGACATTCCTGGCACTAAAATAACATCTTCTCTGTTCATTAGTCACGTCTCCAGGCCCCTCTTACATTACTTTTCCTTTCCATTTTGAATTTTTATTCTCACAAAAAATAGAAGATTTACTGTTATGTATACAACTGCATCATTGTAAAAATGGTATAAATAATATCAGCGCACTTGTGCAAGAATATTAGACTCGCCAGTTGATGTGTATTGGACGCATGGTGTGATTTGTTTACTCTTGAACATCGTCGAAAATCGAACATTTTCGCTATTTTGAGCTCAATTTCAAGGTACTTGTCAATGTCAAACCAATCAAAATCATCTCTATTTCTGTAATATATCTTCCATTCTATCACATGAGACCAAGAAAACGAGAATACATCAATAAATACCATACGAAAATAGACTACAAATTCGCTGTTTTAAACGAAAAAACGGTCAGAGTTTTTTTCTCATTATGCAGTGTGTGGTGCAGGATTTTTTTTATACTGCGCACACTGACTACATAGACCCATTCTTTCATATGTAGGCCTACCAGCCGTTTCCTGCTTAATTTGAAGCCGCTAGAATTTACGCGTACTAGTACGGCACCAACCCCTGCTCGTAAAACGTACTAGTACGGCACCGACCCCGAAAGGGTTAATATTATTTGAGTTTCAACTCTTAAACAATTTAACCACAGAGGCTGATGTTCGTCAGAACCTCTGGTATAGAATCAGAAGACTTAAACGAGAGAATAATGATAAAATCCACCAATGTTTCACTCGGGATGGAAAAATTCTAGTGAAAAAAACAAGTGTGGGTCAGTTGTATACTATCACAACTGAGACTGAACTATCAAGATTCCTTAGGGATGCAAATATAACAGAGACTGTATAAACACAATGTCCAATACCAAACCCCTACGTATAGTGTAGTGTATGTTTTGCCCATCTACCTCATTTAAGTATTTGTCTATCCTCTGATGAATATTTTTGACAAATAGTTTTACTTTTATTTTTAAATACATACAATTTTTACTTGTGCCCATTTTTCAACCCACATACCTATATATTTTTATCAGCTTACTTACTTAGAATTTATAAGTTCTATTAATCAATTTATTTGCTAAAAATTGTACTTATCTTTTAATATTTTTAATACTAATAAATTTTACTTTTGTACACTTTTATACACTTTAGCACTTATCTCTCTTTTAATAATTAACTTTGATTTTTCATTATATTGCCTTTAATAAATCCTATAATCACAACTAATAATAATAATAATAATAATTTTTATTTCAATGCATGTTACAAGTGTACAATGTTATTGGTAGTTACAATTATAAAACAATTATAAAACTGTAATGCAAGGAGAGCCACTGGTTGAGAGAAATATAATAGAATCGGTTTCATTAAAAGAGTTTTGAAAATAATATGAATATTTCTTGGTTTATAAAAATTGGGGTTTCTTTTAAAATTTAAAAAAATTTTGGGAAGAATTTAAGATAAATTGGACTAATTTTTTAATTCTTGGGAAGAGTTTCAGGTCCTTTTTTATTTTCCTCTTCACAGAGTCGTGCGATGTTACGCTCCCGTGAGGTAGTTTTTGTTATGTGATGTGACTGTGGGGTTTAGCCCTCCCCCCTTTTATTTCCCTTCTTGTCATGTTTCCAAGGGTTCCTTGATAATGTGAGTAGCCCGAAAGCGTTTGGAATTTTCTTTTTTTTTATGGGTGAAATTTTTGATACCCGTTTTCTTTTGGGTCTTTTGCATATATATATATATATATAATAATAAAACTGGGAAAGGGCCTTTGACCCCACAACATTGTTTCCTTCAAGAGACAATAAAGTACCATATCACCTTACCACTGAAACCAAAGGATCTCAAAGATCCCCATCCAGCAGATTAATGTTTTTTCGTGACCGAGGACACTCAGAGTGGGATCTCAAGAAATTTTAGGGGAAAATTTTTAGCCTTTGGGAAATAGTTTGTTAAACCTTTGCTATTTTCACTAATTTCTTGACGTGCTTGACCAAAGATTTCTAAAATTGGGGTTTAATCACTATGGGTCTGACACACATACAGAGTCTTGAACACCTTAATGAGGTATCGGGTTTGCTAGGCGCCCGTATGCTGCAGCAGTTATCTGATTGATGTGGCCTCCCGGGGATGTGTTGGGATTATACTCACCCCAAGATCCTTTCCTTGATAAGTTTCCCTCTTTCTAGACTGTACTCTGTCTCGGTCTTCTTTTCCCTTTCCCCCGATCTTCATGATTTTTTATTTGGCCAGCCCGGGGCCCGTCTTCCAGTTGGTCATATCCTGCAAACAGTGACACTTTATTTATCCCTTTTGTCATGTCATTCACATATACCAAAAAAAGCACTGGTCCTAGGACTGACCCCCGGGCCCCCTTGGGGCCCATCACCCCTCTTCACATACCATGACTGTTTTGCCCTGTGGGATTTTGATAAAAGAAAACCCAATTGTCCCCACCCAATTTGGTTTCAGGGGCGAGTCATAGCTCCGGGCCCCCCCTCTTCACTGGCCGCTACTGGGTCACTCTCCCTGCGCCTGGCCTTTTTCTACCTGATTTTTGTGTGTGTGTGTGTACTCAGTTGTCCCACCTAGTTGTGGTTGCAGGGGTCGATTCACAGCTTGGCCCCTCCTTCACTACTCTACTGGGGCCCTTTCCGGCCTGGGGTTTTTTTATATTTTTGTTTAAGCTTGGAGGGGGCCCCCCACCACCTTCCTCTATTTCCACTTCCCCGACCACTCTGTGACTGAAGAAATACTTCCAAAATCTCTGTATTCATCTGAGTCTTCAACTTTCCCAAATTTCCCCTTTTTTGTTCCCAACATTTTTGCCTCTCCACTTAACCCCCTTTCCGATTTTTTATGTCGTTATCATGTCATCCCCTTTTCTCCCTGTCCCCCGGGGTCTCAGGGCGATTTCCTTAACCCCTTTCCCCGTAAATACCCCCTTTTCCGGGGCTATTTTGCTGCAAACCTTTGCACTTTCTCTAGTTTCTTTTCGTGCTTGGCTAGGTGTGGGTTCCAAACTGGTGCTGCATACTCCAATATGGGCCTAACGTACACAGTGTACAGGGTCCTGAACGATTCCTTATTAAGGTGTCGGAATGCTGTTCTTAGGTTTGCTAGGCGCCCGTATGCTGCAGCATACGGGCGTGTGTGTGTGTGTGTGTGTGTGTGTATGCGTGTGTGTGTGTGTGTGTACTCACCTATTTGTACTCACCTATTTGTGGTTGCAGGGGTCGATTCATAGCTCCTGGCCCCGCCTCCTCACTGATTACTACTAGGTCATCTCTCTCCCTGCTCCATTAGCTTTATCAAACCTCGTCTTAAAACTATGTATGGTTCCTGCCTCCACTACGTCACTTTCTAGACTATTCCACTTCCTGACAACTCTATGACTGAAGAAATACTTCCTAACATCCCTTTGACTCATAGGAGTCTTCAACTTCCAACTGTGACCCCTTGTTTCTGTGTCCCCTCTCTGGAACATCTTGTCTCTGTCCACCTTATCTATTCCTCGCAGTATTTTATATGTCGTTACCATGTCTCCCCTAACCCTCCTGTTATCTAGTGTCGTCAGGCCGATTTCCCTTAACCTTTCTTCGTAGGACATTCCCCTTAGCTCTGGGACTAGTCTTGTTGCAAACCTCTGCACTTTCTCTAATTTCTTGACGTGCTTGACCAGGTGTGGGTTCCAAACTGGTGCTGCATACTCCAGTATGGGCCTGACGTATATGGTATACAGAGTCTTGAATGATTCCTTAGTGAGGTATTGGAACGCTATTCTTAGGTTTGCCAGCCGCCCGTATGCTGCAGCAGTTATCTGATTGATGTGTGCCTCAGGAGATGTGCTCGGTATTATACTCACCCCAAGATCTTTTTCCTTGAGTGAGATTGCAGTCTTTGGCCACCTAGACTATACTCTGTCTGCGGTCTCCTTTGTGTGTGTGCGTGCGTGTGTGCGTGCGTGTGTGCGTGTTCTTAGTTACAACAACAATAAAAATAATATAATAATAATAATAATAATAATAATAATAATCTTCATTTCAACAAGTACATGATACAACTTATACAGACCATAGCTGACATCAGTGACATACTATATAGGAAGCCCCTGCTTATGCGGAGCATTTCGAGAAAATTAAGTCAATTTTATACCCAGGATGCGACCCACACTAGTCGACTAACACCCAGGTACCTACTTACTGCTAAGTGAACAGGGACAGCAGGTGTCTTAAGGAAACACGCCCTAATGTTTCCACCCGTAACGGGGATTGAACCACGGACTTCAGTGTGTGAGCTGAGTGCGCTACCAACCTAACTACGGGACACAAACATTCATGCATGTAAATAGAGATAAATCACATAGCAAGTTAATGCCAGGAGAAAATACGAGAGCCATTAATTTGCAAAGACAAGGAAATGGTGGCACTGAAAAGGGAAAAGGTGAATGAGGGTGAGGGCTGGAAAGTAGAGGGGAATGGGAACGGAGGATGTGGTTGACAGGAAAACTGGGTGAAATGATTGATAGGGAGGGGATGTAGGTGAGAGGACATAAGAGCCGAGCTTGATCTATATCACCTAGCAACACACAAACATGCGAATACTCACAGGATACATACATAGCTTTAAGAAGAGGTATGATAAAGCTCATGGAGCGGGAAGAGTGACCTAGTAGCAGCCAGTGAAAAGGCGAGGCCAGGAGCTGAGTCTCGACCCCTGCAACCACAATTAGGTGAGTGCAATTAGGTGAATACACACAATATACAGAGCCTGGCCACACAGACTGTACCTGTGGCTAGTAAACTTCACATGTGGGTGAGAAAGCAGCCCTATGTACACAAAACCTGAAGGTATGTAAGCAATGGGCACTGCCCTAAATCTATCAAACATCTATTAAATGGCAGCCAATAGATTAGCTTAACCTATTTTAACTCTACATAACGTACAATAAATGTGTTCTCAAGACATATGAGTGTCCTTAAAGTTTTGAAATGAGATGAGGTGAGATAAATCTCTTAACCTGTGTAAAATTAATGTGTGAAAAAAAATATATATAAATTTAACTGCACGATTGTGAAACCTGAAAGTCTTACTCATTTAAAGGCTAAGCACATCACCTGAACTGGTCAGTGAAGAGATGAGAGCCAGGAGCGTGCCGGAAGTGGCACTGGATTCAGGGGCACTCTACGGTGCAAGACACACCTCCTAACTCTTGCAGCAGGTGAACATCTCATGTCAGGACCAATTTTACAAGCAAAATCACAGGTGAATGCCCGACCTGATCATGTGACATACACAATATATATATATATATATGCAAGAAAACCACTATGAAAAAACAGAAGAATTCCAAGCGCTTTCGTGACTACTCACATTATCAAGGAACTATAACAGGAAACATGACAAGAAGGGCTTATATAAGGGGCGAGACTACACCTCACAGTCACATCACACTAACAAAGACTACACCTCACAGTAGCGTAACATCGCACGACTCTGTGAAGAGGAAAATAAGAAAGGACCTGAAACTCTTCCCAAGAATTAAGATTAGTCCAATTTATCATTAAATTCTTCCCAAATTTTATTAATTATAAATGAATCCAATTTATATAAACCAAAAGAAATATTCATATTATTTTCAAAACTGCTTTTAATGAAACATGATTCTATTATATTTCTCTCAACCATGGACTTGCTTGATACAACCTTCTCAGCATTTTGAAAATCAATTGGATGGTTAAAATCTCTCACATGAATAAATAGAGCATTAGAATCTTGTCCAGTTCTAATGCTATATTTATGCCCTCAAAGATTTTTTAAGTCTTATGATTCACTTTTGAATAATAAAAATTTGCGTCTTACTAAAGCAGATAAAATTAATGCAATTGTAATTATGAAAGAAACCGATTACCAAGATAAAATGAATAACCTCCTAGATGATTTTGAAACCTATTCTAAACTTAGAAAGAATCCCTTAGAAACTGTCAACAGCAATTTCAATAAAACAATAAAACATCTATTGAAGGGCAAAGATGAATTAATTAAAAATTTACTTCCACTAATCCATCTTTACCTTATATGTATGGATTAATAAAAACACACAAACCTGGTAATCCTGTTAGACCAATTATTAGCTCTATAGGTTCAGTTTCTTATAAACTTTCAAAATGGCTTGTTGATATTTTGAGCCCAATTGTTGGAAAAATTTCTAATTTTAATGTTAAAAACAACTTAGATTTAGTTGATAAATTAAGCACCTTGACTGATTTAAATGATTTCAATATGGTTAGTTTTGATGTTACCTCCTTGTTTACAAAAGTTCCAGTTGATGATTTACTAAGGTTCTTATCTGAAGAACTGGTTAATTATGATTTACCATTGCCAGTTCCTACTATCATTAAACTTATTAAACTTTGTATTGTTGATGCAAAATTTGTATTTAATGATGAGTTTTACACTCAGAAGTTTGGTATGGCAATGGGAAATCCTCTTTCACCTGTTCTTAGTAACTATATATGGAATTTTTCGAAACAAGATTGCTTAACACTATCCTTCCCAATAGAGCTAAGTGGTATAGATATGTTGATGATATTTTGTGCCTTATGCCTAAGGAAGTAGATATAAACCATTTCCTTGTTAAATTAAATAGCTTAGCTCATTCTATAAATTTTACTGTTGAATTCGAAGTAAATAATTCATTGCCCTTCCTAGATGTTTTTATTATTAAGGGTAACATTGATTTTAAATTTAAAATTTACAGAAAACCTACAAATAATTGTTCCTATGTACACTATTACTCTTCACATCAAGATAGAGTTAAAGTGTCGGTTTTTCTTCAATGTTTTGAGAGCTTTACGTATTTGTAGTCCAGAGTTCATAGATGAAGAAATCTCTAAAATTTATGAAATAGCTAATGATTTAAAATACCCAAGAAACATAATTGATAAATCTTTTAAAATAGCTAGGAATACTTTTTACAATCCAAAAGGGACAACCAACCTTATTCAACCAAAAATATGTTGGTTCTCCCTTACCATGAAAACTTGGTTGATATGCCTTCCTTTCTTAAAATTTTAATATCAAAGTTGTATTTAAAAATCTTGATACAGTAAAAAGACTTTTGATAAAAAATTCCCCAAAATGCTGACGGATGTGTCTATAAGATTCCCTGTAAAATATGCGACAAAGTTTATTATGGTCAAACTGGTAAAAGTCTTGAACTAAGATTAAAACAACATAAATATAGCATTAGAACTGGACAAGATTCTAATGCTCTATTTATTCATGTGAGAGATTTTAACCATCCAATTGATTTTCAAAATGCTGAGAAGGTTGTATCAAGCAAGTCCATGGTTGAGAGAAATATAATAGAATCATGTTTCATTAAAAGCAGTTTTGAAAATAATATGAATATTTCTTTTGGTTTATATAAATTGGATTCATTTATAATTAATAAAATTTGGGAAGAATTTAATGATAAATTGGACTAATCTTAATTCTTGGGAAGAGTTTCAGGTCCTTTCTTATTTTCCTCTTCACAGAGTCGTGCGATGTTACGCTACTGTGAGGTGTAGTCTTTGTTAGTGTGATGTGACTGTGAGGTGTAGTCTCGCCCCTTATATAAGCCCTTCTTGTCATGTTTCCTGTTATAGTTCCTTGATAATGTGAGTAGTCACGAAAGCGCTTGGAATTCTTCTGTTTTTTCATAGTGGTTTTCTTGCATATTTTGATATCACCTGTTTACTGTGATCTTTTTGCATAATATATATATATATATATATCATTTACCAAACTGCGGCAGGCCAGGGCTCGACCCTACGACACATTGTCCCGCCTCAAGAGACAATACAACGTACCATATCACCTTACCACTGAACCAGCGATCCTACAAAGATCACGCATCCAGCAGAGCTACATGTTTTGCTCGTGATCCGAGGACACTCGTGACAGTGGTATCTCAAGGATTAATTTCAGGAGAAAATTCCCCTTAGCTCTGGAACTAGTCTTGTTGCAAACCTTTGCTATTTCACTAATTTCTTGACGTGCTTGACCAGGTGTGATTTCTAAACTGGTGCTGCATAGTCCACTATGGGTCTGACATACACGGAGTACAGAGTCTTGAACGATTCCTTAATGAGGTATCGGGTTTGCTAGGCGCCCGTATGCTGCAGCAGTTATCTGATTGATGTGTGCCTCAGGAGATGTGCTTGGTATTATACTCACCCCAAGATCCTTTTCCTTGAGTGAAGTTTGCAGTCTTTGGCCCCCTAGACTGTACTCTGTCTGCGGTCTTCTTTGCCCTTCCCCGATCTTCATGACTTTGCATTTGTAGCCAGCTGCTGGGCCAGTCTTCCAGTTGGTCACATATCCTGCAAACAGTGACACTTCTGAGTTTATCCCTTCCGTCATGTCATTCACATATACCAAAAATAGCACTGGTCCTAGGACTGACCCTTGTGGAACCCCGCTCGTCAGAGGCGCCCACTCTGACACCTCTTCACATACCATGACTCGTTGTTGCCTCCCTGTCAGGTATTCTCTGATACATTGTGTGTGTGTACTCACCTAATTGTACTCACCTAATTGTGGTTGCAGGAGTCGAGTCATAGCTCCTGGCCCCGCCTCTTCACTGGCCGCTACTGGGTCACTCTCCCTGCGTCATGGGCTTTATCATACCTGTATGTGTGTGTGTGTGTGTGTGTGTACTCAGTTGTACTCACCTAGTTGTGGTTGCAGGGGTCGATTCACAGCTTCTGGCCCCGCCTCTTCACTAGCTGCTACTGGGTCACTCTCCCTGCGTCATGGGCTTTATCATACCTCTGCTTAAAGCTATGTATGGAGCCTGCCTCCACTACATCGCTTCCTAAACTATTCCACTTCCCGACCACTCTGTGACTGAAGAAATACTTCCTAACATCTCTGTGATTCATCTGAGTCTTCAACTTCCAACTGTGTCCCCTTGTTGCTGTGTCCCACTCCGGAACATTCTGTCTCTCTCCACTTTGTCAATTCCTCTCAGTATTTTATATGTCGTTATCATGTCATCCCTATCTCTCCTGTCCTCCAGTGTCGTCAGGTCGATTTCCCTTAACCTCTCCTCGTAGGACATACCCCTTAGCTCCGGGACTAGTCTTGTTGCAAACCTTTGCACTTTCCCCAAAAGCTTCTTCCGTGCTTGGCTGGGGTGTGGGTTCCAAACTGGTCTGATACTCCAGTATGGGCCAACGTCACAGTATACAGGGTCCTGAACGATTCTTTATTAAGATGTCGGAATGCTGTTCTTGGTTTGCTAGGCGCCCGTATGCTGAAAGCATTATTTTGGTTGATGTGCGCCTCAGATGTTCCTGGTGTTATCTCTCCCAAAAAATCTTTTCCTTGATTGAGGTTTTCGTCTCTGGCCCCCCAGACTGTACTCCGTCTGCGGTCTTCTTTGCCCTTCCCCAATCTTCATGACTTTGCACTTGGTGGGGGTTGAACTCCAGGGCCAATTGCTGGACCAGGCTTGTAACTTCCAGATCCTTTGTAATTCTGCCTGGTCCTCGTCCGTTGAATTCTTCTCATCAACTTCACATCATCTGCAAACAGGGACACTTCGGTCTATTCCTTCCGTCATGTCGTTCACAAATCCGGGGACAGCACCGGTCCAGGACCGAACCCTGTGGAACCCCACTCGTCTGGCGCCCCTCTGAACACTTCGCCACGTACCATGACTCGCTGCTGTCTTCCTGACAGGTATTCCCTGATCCATTGTAATTTCCTTCCCTGTTATCCATGCCTGGTCCTCCAGCTTCTGTGGAACTGTGTCAAACGCCTTCTTACGGGCCAAAATATGCAATTTCCCCCCACCCCTCTCCCTCTTTTCTTATTGCTGTCACCCTGTCATAGAACTCCAGTAGGTTTGTGACACGGGATTTCCCGTCCCTGAAACCGTGTTGGCCGTCGTTGATAAGGGTCATTCCTTTCTGGGTGCTCCACCACTCTTCTCCCGACTATCTTCTCCATGACCTTGCATACTATACATGTCAGTGACATGGTCTGTAGTTTAGTGCTACGTTCCTGTGTGTGTGTGTCTGTGTGTGTGTGTCTATGTGTGTGTGTGTCTATGTGTGTGTGTGTGTGTTTTTGTACTCACCTAGTTGTACTCACCTAGTTTGTGGTTGCGGGGTCCCATTCATAGCTTCGGCCCCCCCTCTTCACTGGCCCTACTGGGTCCCCTCTCCCCGCGCCATGGGCTTTTTTCATACCTCTTCTTAAAGCTATGTATGTTGTGTGTGTGTACTCACCTGTTTGTGGTTGCAGTGGTCGAGTCATA
>WNWK01016966.1:0-43538 GCA_009830355.1 Cherax destructor
CACTCCTCCTCCCTCTCTCCATATGCCATCAACAATCTTCAATAATGGTAAGTAAAAAGACTTGCATTTATTTACTAATACTTTTAGTAGTACAGCACTGTAGTATTTAATGTTTTTGTCTATGTAGAAGCTTAATTTTATTAAAATATAATATTTTTTATATATTTTTGGATTTCTGGAACGGATTAATTGTATTTCTATTATTTCTTATGGGAAAAATTAAATCGCCTTCGAACATTTCACGTTAAGAACAAGCTCCTGGAACGGATTAAATTCGAATGGCGAGGGTCCACTGTAATCCATTGTTTTTGTGCTTAACTATTGAGTGCGACTGTGAAATAAGCCACCATGGGCCCAAAGAAAGTTCTTAGTGCCAGCTCTTTGGTAAAGAAGGTGAGAAACACGATAGGGAGAAGGCGAATTCTTCAGTGATTAAGACATTTGTGCAAAGTGGAATGAGGTGTAAACTTTTGTGGAAAAATATCACCCTGACCAAGCTGATACAAGCCATATCTGCAACATGTTCAGTGACAATAATACCTTGTCCCATTTTAGGCGAATCTTAGAGACGCCAGAAATAGAGCTTTCTGGACAGAGTTTTAGTGCGACAGGGGTCCAGTGCCAATAAAAGACAAAGAAGGGAAGTAACCCCAGATAGGTCTTTGATACCTGAAGTGCTTATGGAGGGGGATTCCCCTTCCAACCAATAACCACTCCTCCTCTCTCTCCTCTCCTCGCCGTCTTCCATATACCAACAAGAGTCTTCAATGAAGGTAAAAGTGATGTTAAATGTTCATTTATCCATTTCATTAGTCATTTATATTTATTTCTCATTGTTTTCTGTATGTAAAACTACAGTGGACCCAGAGTTTGTAATTAATTGTCTCCAGAGGGCGTTATAACACCGAATATTACTAACTCCGAATCTATTTTCCCATAAGAAATAATGGAAATTCAATTAATCCGTCCAAACACCCAAAAGTATTAAAATAAATTTTTTTTCTACATTAAATATATATTAAATTACACAGAAAACAATGAGACGAAGAATAAAAGTATAATAATATGTTACTTACCTTTATTGAAGAGTTGTTGATGTGTGGAAGACGGGAGGAGGGGATTCCCCTTCCTAGTGTTTGGAAGAGGAATCCCCTTCCATAAAGACCTCAGGTACCAAGTCCTTTGCCGGGGTTACTTCCCTTCTTTGTTTTTTAATGCCACTAGGACCAGCTTGAGAGTCGCTGGATCCCTGTCTCACAAAATATCTGTCCAGGGAGATCTATGTCTGACATTTCTTTAAAACTTCCCTAAAATGGAACACCACATTGTCATTGTACATGTTGCCAGCACGGCCTGCAACAGCTTTGTTAGGGTGAAAATGATCCATAAATCTGTGTACATCAGTCCACTTGGCACAAATCTCCTTAATCTTCGAAGAAGGCAACGTCTTCCATCTCTCTTCCTCCTCCTCTGAAGCAATTTCCCAGCTGTGGTCTGTTGCTGTGCAGATGAAGCTCTTTCAGATCTGCAGTGGTTAGCTCTTCATTGTGGTCCTCCACCAACTCTTCCACATCCTCGCTAGTAACCTCCAACCCTATGGACTTCCCCAGTGCCACAATTTTTTCCACAACAGGCTTAGGGTCCTGAGGCTCAGCCCCAAAACCTTCAAAATCCCTCTCTGAGACACAGTCTGGCCACAATTTTTTCCAAGCAGAGTTCAAAGTCCTGGAGCTCACTTCCTCCCAAGACTTCCCCTATATGGTTTATGCAATGGAGGATATTGAAGTGATCTTTCCAAAACTCTTTTAGGGTCAATTGAGTGTCCGAGGTTATGTCAAAGCATCTTTGAAACATTGCTTTGGTGTAGAGTTTTTTGAAGTTTGAAATGACCTGCTGGTCCATGGGCTGGAGGAAAGGAGTGGTATTAGGGGGCAAGAACTTCACTGTGATGAACTTAAAGTCCTCCACAATTTGCTCTTCCAAGTCTCGAGGATGAGAAGGAGCATTGTCCATTACCAGGAGGCACTTGAGGTCCAATTTATTTTCCAGGAGGTATTTCTTCACACTAGGGCCAAACACTTCATTGAACCAATCAAGGAAAATTTCCCTCATGACCAATGCCTTAATGTTAGCCTTCCACATCACACACAAATTAGCCTTGGCAACACTGCATTTCTTGAACACTCTGGGATTTTCAGAGTGATACACGAGTAAAGGCTTCACTTTGAAATCCCCACTAGCATTACTACACAACATAAGAGTTAGCCTGTCTTTCATAGGCTTGTGTCCTGGCAGTGCCTTTTTCTCCTGTGTAATGTAGGTCCTGTTTGGCATTTTCTTCCAAAACAGGCCTGTTTCATCACAACTGAACACTTTTTGGGGGACGAATCCTTCAGCCTCTACATAGTCTTTGAATTCCTCTACGTATTTTTCAGCCGCACATTTGTCAGAACTGGCAGCCTCACCATGCCTTATCACACTGTGTATGCCACTACGCTTCTTAAATCTGTCAAACCACCCTTTGCTGGCTTTAAATTCGCTCACTTCAGCACTCATTGCAGGCATTTTCTTGACGAGATCATCATGCAACTGCCTTGCTTTTTCAGATATTATCGCCTGCATAACACTATCTCCTGCTAATTCTTTCTCATTGATCCACACCAACAAGAAAGTCTCCACATCTTGCAGTATTTGCAATCTCTGTTTTGTGACCATACTTGCACTTTTCGCAACAACAGCTTCCTTGATTTCATTTCCCTTGGGCCCGATGGAAGCGATGGTTGTATAGGCTTTGCCATACAGCCTGGCCAGCTCAGCGACACATACTCCACTTTCATATTTTACAATTATCTCTTTTTTCAGTTCTACCGTGTTTCTGACCTTCTTTACCACAGGGTTGGCACTAGGAGCTTTCTTTGGGCCCATGGTGACTTATTTAGCAGTTGCAAGCACTAAAAACAATGGAATAATGACAAAATGTATGGTATAAACGCGTGGGTGACCGTCACTCGCTGGTAAACAATGGCACACTGACTCTGAATGGAGTGTTGGGCCATGCGGGCCACGCGTAAGCGTCCGGGACGAATTACTATCTCCGAGTGGATCTACGATCACCGAACCAATATTTTACGAAAAATTTTACTAACTCCGAATTTTACAAACTCCGATGACTATGAACTCCGGGGTCCACTGTATAGTTATTCTCTATAAAATGTATTTTTTGTTAATATTTTGGGTGTCTGGAATGGATTAATTGGATTTACATTATTTCTTATGGGAAATATTGCTTCAGTTTTCGTACGATTCGGTTTTCATCAGACTTTTTTGAATGGATTAGTCATGAAAACCGAGGTTCTACTGTATAGCACTTTGGATTTTTTGGGTTATCCTATGTAATTTACACTATGTATGATAACTGTACTTATGTGTACCTGTGAGATAGAGACAGAGATAGATACAGACAGACAGAGATACAGACAGCCAAAATTAATCAGCCAGCCAGCCAGCCAAACACCAACCCACCCAGCCACCTAGCCGCCTTCCGAACATGCATTATACATGTTCCAGAATCATTTTCTACTTAGGGTGTAGGTTATAAGACATTCTGGCAGGATGACACTACCATTGGTATGAAAATTGAAAAGCTGTTGCACAAATGTTGCACATGGGTTATTATCGAGGTTTTTGACATTTCATCAACCACTTGTGGCCACATCCATCCAAAGCCACTAAACTCTGGGTCACCATCACTTTCCTCTTAAAAGGGGAGTGTTAATACGACATGGCATCAGTGAATCCTTGGTGTTTGCAGTGCTTTTGCTCTAGCTGGCACTGAATTGAACTGGTGCTCCCACAAGGTACAAAGTGGTCCCAGATTTTTTAATACCTGAGCACAAAGAGTGTTAAGACTCATTCTATACTGACCAGGCATCTCAGGCCAATCATGCCAAATTTGAGACAGGCAAAATAGAACGTTGATCTCGTTCGGAGGCTACCAGTGAAAACGTAGATCTATGTTTGACAGTTTAAGGGTTAAACAAATATTTACCAAATGCCAAATACCTTTTCCTAGAGACAGGTTTCACTTACATTTACAGTGGACCTCGTGTTTCGGTCATTCGAATATCAGTTTTTTGTGTTTCGAGCGCTTTTTCGGTCAATGTTTTTCCGTGTATCGGTCCGTACCAGACCTGTCCGCCTGCCTGCGCTTGCGCGCCCGCCACGCAGGATGCCAGTCTAGCGTTGTTTACCATTGAGAGCACATTACCCAGCGTGCTCTTTCAAACATTCACAATACAGTGGTCCTCGACTATCGTAATTAATCCATTCCAGGAGCTATTACTTAACATGAAAATACGTACCGAAACCTTATTTCCCATAAGAAATAATGTAAATACAATTAATCCGTTCCACCCAAAAATATTCACATACTAAATAATAAAAACAGATTAATAAATAACATTTACTTACCTTTACTGAAGAGAGTTGCAGGCATCTGGAAGATAGGGTAATGAGGTAATGAGTAATGAAGGTCCTGTTGGGCATTTTCTTCCAAAACAGGCCTGTTTCATCACAATTAAACACTTGTTGGGGAAGGAATTCTTTAGCCTCTATGAAGGGAATCCCCACTCCCTGCCTTCCTGCTACACTCCCTGCATGCCTGCTACACTCCCTGCATGCCTGCTACCCCTGCATGCCTGCTACACTCCCTGCATGCCTGCTACACTCCCTGCATGAATGCTACACTCCCTGCATGAATGCTACACTCCCTGAATGAATGCTACATCCCTGCATGCCTGCTACACTCCCGGCATGCCTGCTACACTCCTGCATGCCTGCTACACTCCCTGCATGCCTGCTACACTCCTGCATGACTGCTACACTCTCTGCATGCCTGCTACACTCCCTGCATGAATGCTACACTCCCTGCATGAATGCTACACTCCCTGCATGAATGCTACACTCCCTGCATGAATGCTACACTCGCATAATGCTACACTCCCTGCATGAATGCTACATCCATAATCTACACCCTGCATGAATGCCACTCCTCATGAATCTCCCTGCATGAATGCTACACTCCCTGCATGAATGCTACACTCCCTGCAATGCTAACCCCTGCATGAATACAACTGGGGTGCCACTAGAAGCTTTTGGACCCATGGTGACATATTTCACAGTGACAATCACTAAACCACCAAAAAAGACACCAAATGTATTGTGAATGTTTGAAAGAGCACGCTGGGTAGTTCTCTCAATGGTAAACAAGCTTCACTGGCGTCCTGTGCAGGCGCAGGGCAGGCGCGGAGCAGGCGGACAGGTCTAATACGTTATGATACACAAGTCCATTTACGATACACGAAATTGAAAAAAGGTTACGTAACACGAGTTTTACGATATATGAGCCTTACGATACTCGGGGGTCCACTGTACATTTGTTGTGTTTATTGCTGGTTTAGTGATTGTCACTGTGAAATAAGTCACCATGGGTCCAAAGAAGCTTCCTAGTGGCACCCCTGTGGTAAAGAAAGTGAGGAATGCCATCGAAGTGAAGAAGGAGATTGTAGAAAAATATGAGAGTGGCGTATGTGTGAGTGAGCTTGCCAGGATGTACGGAAAAAACACATCTACTATCACCTCCATCCTGGCAAAGAGAAAAGAAATCAAGGAAGCTAATGTTGCAAAAGGAGTTGATATGTTAACGAAAAATAGATCGAAAACAGTGGATGAGGTTGAGAAGTTGCTGGGGGTGTGGATCAATGAAAAACAGATAACGGGTGATAGTATTTCCACGCCGATAATTTGTGAAAAGGCAAGGCAGTTGCACGCAGATCTTGTCAAGACAATGCCTGCAACCAGTGCTGAGGTGAGTGATTTTAAAGCCAGCAGAGGCTGGTTTGAGAGGTTTAACCCTTTAACTGTCCACACGTAGATCTACGTTCACTCGCTACTGCCTCTGAATATTTAAAAAAATCATAGAGTGCATTTTTATAAACAGGATAGGCTAAAAAAAATTTTTTAGGGCCAGTACTTACCGAGATATAAGCCCGCGAAGTTGGTGCTAAATGATGTGGTGTCGGCAACAGGGAGCACTGCCGCTTACAGAAACAATAAACATTTATCATTTTTTTTTTTTTTTTATTTTCTGTTGTTTTCATGCTATGATAATAATGTTTTGATGCAGATCTTTTGATATTGCCAATTTTGTTTAGACACAAATGTTTGGTACTGAATTAGTAATCATACTGTCACAAAAACACATGTTCACACTGATTGATGAATTTGTACACCTAGTTCAATCACATACTATTGTTTACATATATATACAAGGTATTTACAGATCCCATTTATGTTTCTAGAAATCCACCACTGTATGATACTCCAAGAAGCATGGATTCATACAGAGTGCCACTCCACATTGCTGACACATGTATCGTGTGTCTTTTCGCACTTGGGGTCGCTGTGTAGTGTAAGCACACACAACACACTTTTTCTGAGAGTACTTCTTCTTGGAGTAGATGGTAATGGTATCAGGCAGTGACAGTATTTGGGATTTGGGAGGGGTTAGACATAGGGATAAAAGGGATTACTGTACTGTATGGTGGACTTCGTGTGCATGTCGTGGAAATTAAGGAACATGAGTGTTAGGGAAAGGAGGGGGGCTGTGGCGGACGTATATATCGCACTATGCAGGAATCGTTTAATATATGGGGAGTGGGGTTGAGCTTTCAGAGGGGTACAGGAAATTGAGTGTGCACGGTTTATTGGGAGACAGATATGGTAATGAAAGGGCTTGACAGAGGCGCTGGTGGAGCATTGGGTAGGTGTGGTGTGGTGGAGAGGCATAGGTAGACAGGTAGATAGGGGGGTTAGCCATTAGAGGACGGGGGACGGATGACATCACAGTTGGGGGGCCGGGTGACTGTCTAGATTTATAGTGTGTTGGAAGTGGATGTGTGTGGTGGAGGAATGTGAGGTTGGGGTTTGCAAGGGGGAGGGGGGAGTAAGGGGTTTTGTAGGGGTTTGGCCGGATCCTTGGTGACGGGGGGCAGGGAGTGGTTAGGTTTGGTGAGAGTGGTATGAATGTATTGGACTATACTTAGTACAGAGATGGTACTGAAACAAGGTCGTAGTCTCCGTGGAGTTAAGGAGGCTGGAAACATTGTGTGGTAGGGTTATTTTGTGCACACGGTAAATTTTATTTGCCGTATTCACTGCATAGTATTAGGACTAGTCACTGATTGTGGACTATGTATCATCTTTGGGTTTGTTATTTGTTATCCGTGCACACTGTACATTTTATATGCAGTATTTACTGCATAGTACTAAATCAAGGTTATTGTGGACTATGTATCATTCTTTGGGTTTTGTTATTTTTATCTGTGCACACTGTACATTTTATTTGCAGTATTCACTGCATAGCATTAGGACTAGTCACAGTTATTGTGGACTATGTATCATTCTTGGGGTTTTGTTATTTGTTATCAGTGCACACTGTACATTTTATTTGCAGTTAACAGCATAGCATTAGAACTAGAGCTAATGTTATTGTGAACTTGCTATGGCATTATTAGTTTGGTTTTGTGGGCTCTGTATCAAGCATAAGGGGAAGGGGGCAGGAGTTCACTAATTGTAGATAAATGGTTAGGGTATGTTTTTCTGATATATGCATAGCTTATTAAAGGAAATTGCTGTTGCGCAATTTGTAACATGTAATTATTGAACGTTTCGGGAAATGTAAAAAGTAATTTTAAATGTAATTTTAATTTTTGTGAACTGTAAAATTTATTTGCAGTCGTCAATGAGTATCACTGTATATCCTTAGGAATAGAGAATATGTTATGGTGGACTGTATTTCATTATTTGGGTTTATGTTTTGTGGACTCTGTATTTATTTATTAGGGGAAAGGGGACAAGAGTTCACTAGTGGTAGAGGTAAGGGTTTTAGGGCATAGTTTTCTGAGGTTTTCTGATATTTTCGATATTTTCACTGTTTAACCAAAGAATTGCTGTTGTATAATTTGCAACATGTATTTTGCATGTTTGACTTATAAATGTATATTTATTGGAAACTAATAAAATGTAAAAAAAAAATCGTATATTTTCAGTTATGAAGAGAAGCATGAAAAATCTGGTCCGCATTATTTGGTGAAGCTTATGTAATATAATTAAGATCTTGAAATGTTGTGGCAATGACGCCATTGTTACGACGAACCTGAATCGATATGTTTGGCCAAGGAAAAAGACATTTATTTTGACGTGGAAGTCATGTGGGCTGCCGACGTCAAGCACTTCCGTGAGCTGCACGTTCATGGAGAATTTGTAAACAGATGGAGTATATGATGGGATATAATGAGAGGCGCACAAGTAAGTAGGACATGTGATCCGCTGATTTCGTAATGGGAGAATCCATAACACATACACCAGCGCGTCATTTTGAAATACGTTCTTAGATACAGTTTTTCTTGAGAAAGAAAACACCACTATTTGATAAGTGCAGTGTATAATAATATAACAGATCAATATCCACTAAAGGTTTAGTTTTACTGGTTCATTAACTTGTAACAGTACACACACTATTATGAGACAGCTCAGAGTAGGCTTCTCTTGCCAACTGGATGCTGCCCAAAATATTTATAAAGACAAAACTATTTCATTCACAGTTTTCTTCAGCTCCAGGCTATTTAATTCCTACTTTCCTACCCAAATATTAAGACACCTGCTGTCCATGTTCATTTATCAATAAAATAGGTACCTGGGTGTTAGTCGACTGGCATGGGTCGCATCCTGGGGACAAAACTGACATAATTTGACCAAAATGCTCTGCATAACAATCGGCTTTCGATAAAGTAGTATGTCATTGATGTCAGCTAGGCCTGAATACCTTGTACATGTACTTGTAGTAAATAAAGATTATTATTATTATTATTATTATTATTATTATTATTATTATTATTATTATTATAAACAATTTTAGGTTCACCATATTGTGTGGCTACCTGATCAATATGATATTTTACAAATTTAGATAATGAGCTATTATTTAACACTCATGAAGAAAGGTGATACATTATTCATATAATTAATCATGTCGCAAATTGTATATTTTGTAACAAGAACATATTAGTAACACCATTTTTTTCATTTGGGTGATTGTATAATTAAATTATGTTCCAGTAATGAAAGCTAGAAAAAGTATAACATGTCGAAAATGAATAAGAGACAGAACCCAGGAGCTGGAGCTTACTCCCCACAAACAACTAAATGAACAATTGCGATAAGAGAACACACACTTGTTTAGTCACAGTCAACCAACATCTAAAATTATCAGGAGTAACAAAACGTGCCAATTCCTTGACTGTCCGACCTTGAAACCGAGAATAGAGTACATATACCAAGAGGTGTACATCTCTCGGTGTATATACAGTGAGAGTTTACCTTTATCCCTGTCTCGGCGATTAAGGCATTCTTGATGTGTTGTTGCCTTAGTTGCCCTCGTGTAATCCATTGGTTTTAGCCTAACAAACAAGCATGAGGTTCTCGACTTAGGGCAGTTCGCAGCTCGGCCCAGCAAGAGTTGTCCCGTCATTCTTAGGAGCTAGTCTTCACTAACGATGATCTTATAATATTCATGTGGGAAAAATCACTTGACATGAATCTTTGTCACGTATTGGCCCGATCAGTGTGCTGTTGACAATAATCATTCATTGGCGTGTGGCGCTACAGACGGTGGTGTCCATTAACATACAAATGTGGTAACCATTAGCCCTATTAAGGGCAATTGCAGAGTCACCACTAGCTTACCGGTCAGACTCAGGAGCCTGTGCAGTGATTGGTGTTAGTTTCTTCTTGCCCCAAGCCCATCCCATTACATGAGAAACGTGCCACTTCATAATATTTATAGTTGTTGTTTGATATCTTTATTATGCACCCCATACCCATCCTGTGGGCGGTAGTCAAAAGATTACAGAGATACATAAGTATCTGATACATAAGTATCAGATACATAAGTATCTGATACATAAGTATCTGATACATAAGTATCTGATACATAAGTATCTGCCAAAGATACTTATAACCCCGCCTTCGGCTGGGTTATAAGTATCTTTGGCAGATTAAATCACCACCACCAGATGTAGACCAAACAAAATGTAAACTTTGCCAGTTGGATTATTGTCACACCCTGCGTCATTATGTACTGGAGTGCGATAAAATTAATGAATTCAGAGACAACTCACTCAGAAATGTTCAAGATATGTCAAAGTATTTTATCCACAGTGGTATATTACAGACCATTCTGGCAAAATACCCTGATATTTATAGTTCAGTTTATTTTCTAGTTTTGACTGATCTGCTAATAAAACTAAAGCAATGATAACAGATAAAATAATATAGCTTTAGTTTAATCGTGCCTACACAATTGCTAACAACTTGTGACCATACTTCGTTGCTTCTATATGTATTCAGATATTTGGGAGTGGACATGTCAGCAGATGGGTCTATGAAAGATGAGGTGAATCATAGAATTGATGAGGGGAAAAGAATGAGTGGTGCACTAAGGAGTCTGTGGAGACAAAGAACTTTGTCCATGGAAGTAAAGAGGGGAATGTATGAGAGTATAGTTATATCAACACTCTTATATGGGTGTGAAGCATGGGTGATGAATGTTGCAATGAGGAGAAGGCTGGAGGCAGTGGAGATGTCATGTCTGAGGTCAATGTGTGGTGTGAATATAATGCAGAGAATTCGGAGTTTGGAAATTAGGAGGAGGTGCGGGATTACCAAAACAATTATCCAGAGGGCTGAGGAGGGGTTGTTGAGGTGGTTTAGACATGTAGAGAGACTGGAACAAAACAGAATGACTTCGAGAGTGTATAAATCTGTAGTGGAGGGAAGGCGGGGTAGGGGTCGGCCTAGGAAAGGTTGGAGGGAGGGGGCAAAAGAGGTTTTGTGTGCGAGGGGCTTGGATTTCCAGCAAGCATGCGTGAGCGTATTTGATAGGAATGAATGGAGACAAATGGTTTTTAATACTTGACGTGCTGTTGGAGTGTGAGCAAAGTAACATTTATGAAGGGATTCAGGGAAACCGGCAGGCCGGCCTTGAGTCCTGGAGATGGGAAGTACAGTGTCTGCACTCTGAAGGAGGGGTGTAATGTTGCAGTTTTATAACTGTAGTGTAAAGTACCCCTTTACACTAGGTAAAACTTGCGATTTTGGCTTAAATAGCAACGCTCTTCTTGCCATATAAGACAAGTGAAAATTTGTGTATGCAATAATTTCGCCAAAATCATTCTGAACACAACGAAAAAAATATATTTCATTGTGTTTGTTTATTAATAAATTAATGTTAACGTATCTAAAATATATTTAATTGGGTTAGGCTAAATTAAATTGCGCTTGTTGTAATAAGGTTAGGTAGGTTTTCAAAGTTTCTCTTGGTACAAAATTATAAATTCTTACATTAACATAAATGAAAAAAATATATCTTTAAACGTATAAGAGAAAATTTTAGAAAGGACTTAATTTTAGATGAGTTCTTGCTAATTGACCAGTTTTACCTAATCGACCTAATTTAGCCTAACCCAACTAA
The DNA here is from genome assembly GCA_009830355.1 of Cherax destructor. Taxonomy (NCBI): domain Eukaryota; kingdom Metazoa; phylum Arthropoda; class Malacostraca; order Decapoda; family Parastacidae; genus Cherax; species Cherax destructor. The sequence goes on from WNWK01016966.1 coordinate 11,591, forward strand.
ATATATTTTAGATACGTTAACATTAATTTAATAATAAACAAACACAATGAAATATATGTTTTTCGTTATGTTCAGAATGATTTTGGCGAAATTATTGCATACACAAATTTTCACTTATCTTATATGGCAAGGTGAGCGTTGCTATTTAAGCCAAAATCGCAAGTTTTACCTAATCTAAGTAGTAGTTAGACTGTTGGGTTTAGTCCTGACTCTTTCTCTTCTCCTTCAGCTCTTCCTCTCACCGGCTATTCTTCTTCCGTCCCCACTTCCCCTCGCCCTAGTGGGTCCTTACCTGAGAGTCTGAACTAACTAACTACCTAATCGGCACGACATATATATATATATATATATATATATATATATATATATATATATATATATATATATATATATATATATATATATATATATATATATATATATATATATATATATATATATTATATATATATATATATATATATATATATATATATATATATATATATATATATATATATATATATATATATATATTTACTATACTTTTCTCCTTGACATTTTAGCTATTTTTTTTTTTTTTTTGTGAGTGGACAGCAAGTCAAGGCGACCCAGTGTAGTCTTGTTCCAGACGCTCCGTTAACGCACAAGTCAAACCACAAATCACTTAGCCATGTATGGACTAGGTGGTATTTTATTTGTAAGGAAAAGTGGGGAAAAATGAAGAGGGTTTAGTCATATGATGACCCCCTTAGGGAAGCTTTGGGTTATGCGACCGAAGCCTTCCGCGGGCTTAACCAGCCCATCCTGTGAAAAATTCAATATTACCACATCATATGCGATATCTAAATTTCTCCATTCCACTATAAAACTGAGGAACTGTTTTATGTGCTACGATAGTTATTCTTTTTATTTAATAATATCCATGATTTGTAATGTGGCACATCATCTTGAGTCGCACCTTTCTAATGTGTGATAATTTACTTAGTATTTTCTTAAAAACGTACTATTTTAGCTTGGCAAACCCTTTTAAACGTGAGAATAATTTCAGCCAATCTTCAATACAACTTAAGGTGTAATTTTAACCTATTAACTTTGAGTTTACAGGCTGAGTTTCAAAACTGGGCCCTTAAGTACAATATACTACCACCCCGTCCCTACATATATACCGCTGAGAAAGAACAGAAAGTGGTTAATCGTTAATAGATATCAAATTCTTCAGATTGTTTCTTCAACGAAAAGCTTTTTTGTTTAAGACTAGACTGAACAAGACTCCTTATACCTCTTGCCCATGTTTACCCAGTAGTACAATAAGGTAAATAATTACACGAGTACTCGCCTAATTGTACTCACCTAATTGTGGTTGCAGGGGTCGAGACTCAGCTCCTGGCCCCGCCTCTTCGCTGTCCGCTACTGGGTCTCTGCTCTCCCTGCTCCATGAGCTTTATCATACCTTGTCTTCAAACTATGTATGGTTCCCGCCTCCACTATATCGTTCGCTAGACTATTCCACTTCCTAACTACTCTATGGCTGAAGAAGTACTTCCTAACATCCCTTTGACTCATCTGAGTCTTCAGCTTCCAGTTGTGTCCCCTTGTTTCTGTGTTCTCTCTCTGTCGGTGGCATCCTGTGGGTGGTAATTCCATAGCTAGACTTTGAAATGAACTGAGATAAGACTACAGAGATTAGTCTGTAAAAACAAACTGGAGATAAGCTGTACGCCGATAATAGCTCCCACGGACACTAAAAATATGTGACATTGAGTCAAGGACACAACTATCAAATCATTGACACACTTTGAAGATTCACTTAATTTATCATTCAGCAACTCATATGATCAAAACCTGCGTCAGCTGATTTTCCCTGGCAAATAATTAAATAATAAAACCAACCACAGAGTAACAACATTAATTTAATAACAACTAGAAGTTTTGATTTACGAATATAATGAATGGTAGATGATAATGGATTTACATTTATAAAAGCCGGTGACATCTAAATGAACAAGTTGGTCACAGCCTTCATGTGAAATCAAGGCATACTTGAGTTTGAAGGTCCTGAAAGGCTACTAGAGAGCATGTTTGATCCTTTCTGTATGTGTGTGTGTGTACTCACCTATTTATACTTACCTATTTGTGGTTGGAGGGGGTCGATTCACAGCTCCTGGCCCCTCCTCTTCGCTGGTCATTACTAGGTCCACTCTCTCCCTGCTCCATGAGCTATATCATCTCTCTTCTTAAAGCTATGCGTGGATCCTGCCTCCGATACATCGCTTTCCAGATTGTTCCATTCCCTGACAACTCAGTAACTGAAGAAATACTTCCTAACATCGCCGTGACTCCTCAGAATTTTTAACTTCCAGTTGTGACCCCTTGTGTGTGTGTGTGTGTGTGTAAGGGTGACTGAGTATGTGAGCTGCTATACAACGATGGTTGCAAGGCAGAGTGCCGATAAAAAAAGGGTAATATAGAGAGGCACTTACAGCAGAACAAGCCTATATTAAAACAATGTTTCGCTCTTCCTTGGATCCAACCCGATTTTCTCCAATTACCTAGGCGCTGTATGAGCCTTAGTGTCAACCTCATTTCCATATAGAACTGTGAATGGTGAAAGTGTTCAGGGACTGGATGCGGAGATACTGAGTTATCTGGGAAGTGTTACAGTGTCATGAGGGATATGGTGGCCAAGGTACGAAGTACAGTGCAGGAGACACTGAGGAGGTACTGTGGCCTATATACTGACATACCGTGATATAGCGTACTGTTGTAATCATTGCAGTAACATGTAAAAAGATTTTCTGTGACTACTGTGGCGCAGGGATGGTGTACTGGCATAGCTATGCAGGATGTAGTGGCCAGTATAGTACCACAGTGGAGTCAGGTGTGGCCTAGTGAACCCAGCAGTGATAAAATGGTGGCTGTATGTCAAGGTTATTCCAGCAGCTGGCCCTGCCAGAAGTAGAGTTGCCAAGCTAGTTCATTGATATAAAGTGAAAACTTTATGGTTAAATATACAGGCGGTTATTACACAACACCCTGTCAATGCCACCTAGCCAGTGACCGCCACCTAGCCTGTGTCCGCCACCTAACTTGTGTTCGCCATCTAAGGTGAGTCGACCATGTGGGATGGGTGCCAGCGAGCCCACCACCATGAGTGAGGTAGGACGTAAGTACCCCTGTCTTCTAATAGCATGTTCATTTTTACTCTATAATATACCTTCTCCATAATCACTATCGCATTTGCTTTGTCCGTTTCGTAAGGCGAAGTCTAGGATCTTACCTAGAGAGGGTTTCAGGGTTCAACGCCCCCGCGATCCGGTCTGAGACCAGGCTTCGTGGTGGATCAGGGTCTGATTAACCAGGCTGTTACTGCTGGCGGCACGCAAACTGACGTACCAACCACAGCCCGGCTGGTAAGGTACTGACTTTAGGTGCCTGTCCAGTGCCTTCTTGAAGACAGCCAGGGGTCTATTGGCAATCCCCCTTATGTATGCTGGGAGGTAGTTGAACAGTCTTGGGCCCCTGACACTTATTGTGTTTTGTCTCAGTGTACTCGTGGCGCCCCTGCTTTTCATTGGGAGAATGTTGCACCTCCTGCCGAGTCTTCTGCTTTCATTGGGAGTGATTTTCGTCTGCAAGTTTGGTATTAATCCCTCTAGGATTTTCCAAGTGTATATTATCATGTATCCAGTAATTTAGGTGCTTTATCGTACTTACGTGTGCCATGAAAGTTTTTTGTACACTCTCCAGGTCAGCAATTTCGCCTGCCTTGAAGGGGGCAGTTAGTGTACAACAGTTTTCTAGCCTAGAGAGAGCAAGCGAACTGAAGAGAATCATCATGAGCTTGGCGTCCCTAGTTTTGAAGGTTCTCATTATCCATCCTATCATTTTTCTAGATGTGATAGATACATTGTTGTGGTCTTTGAAGGTGAGATCCTCTGACATTATCACTCCCAGTTCCTTCGCATTACCTTTTCGCTCTATTGTATGGTTAGAATTTGTTGTGTACCCTGATTCAGTTCTAATTTCCTCAAGTTTTCCATATCTGAGTAGTTGAAATTTCTCTTCAATGAACTTCATATTGTTTTGAGTGGCCCATTTGAAGGTTTGACTGATGTCCCCCTGGAGTCTTGCGGTGTCTTCAATGGAGGACACTGTCATGGTAATTCGGGTGTCATCCGCAAAGGAAGACACGGAGCTATGGCTTACATCTCTGTCTATGTCAGATATGTCAGATATGAGGATGAGGAATAGGATGGGAGCGAATACTGTGCCTTGTGGAACAGAGCTTTTCACCGTAGCTGCCTCAGACTTTACTCTGTTTACTCTGTTCTGTTTGTTAGGAAGTTATAGATCCATCTACCAACTTTTCCTGTTATTCCTTTAACACGCATTTTGTGCACTATTACACCGTGGTCGCACTTGTCGAAGGCTTTCGCAAAGTCTGTGTATACTACATGGCATTTTGTTTATCCTCTATAGCATCCAGGACCTTGTCATAGTGGTCCAGTAGCTGGGACAGGCAGGAGCGACCTGCTCTAAACCTGTGTTGCCCTGGGTTGTGTAATTGATGGGTATCTAAGTGATTGGCGATCTTGCTTCTTAGAACCATTTCAATGATTTTAATGATATGGAATGTTAGTGCTATTGGTCTGTAGTTCTTTTCAATTGCTTTACTGCCACCTTTGTGGAGTGGGGCTATGTCTGTTGTTTTTAGTGAGTGGGATGACTCCTGTGTCCATGCTCCCTCCCCATATAATGCTGAAGGTACGAGACAGGGGCTTCTTACAGTTCTTGATGAACACGGAGTTCCATGAGTCTGGGCCTGGGCAGAGTGCATGGGCATGGTGGCCTGGTGGCAAGAGCTCTCGCTTCACACGGTGAGGGTCCGGGTTCGATTCCCGACGAAGGGGTGGAAACATTGGACGTGTTTCCTTACACCGGTTGTCTATGTTCACCCATCAGTAAAATGGGTACCTGGGTGTTAGTCGACTAGTGTGGGTCGCATCCTGAGACAAAACTGACCTAATTTGCCCGAAATGCTCTGCATATCAAGCGGCTTTGTATACAGTAGTATGTCAGCTAGGCCTGTATACCTTGTACATGTACTTGCAGTAAATTAAGATATTATTATTATTATTATTATTATTATTATTATTATTATTATTATTATTATTATTGCTTTTTCAAAGTCTTGTGGTGTTAGGATAATATCAGAGATTTTTGAGATGACCAGATTTTGGGTCTCGGTCATAAAGAATTCATTTAGATTGTCGACTTTTAGTCTGGGTAACGGCTCGCTGAACACTGAGTCGTATTGGGACTTTAGTATCTCACTCATTTCTTTGCTGTCATCTGTGTATGTCCCATCTCGCCTAAGCAAGGGTCCAATACTGGATGTTTTTTACCCTTAGATTTTGCATAAGAGAAAAAGTATTTTTTTTTTTCAATTTCCTTCATGGCTTTTAGTTCTTTCTAAGATTCTTGTCTCCTGTAAGATTTCTCAAGCTTAAGTTCGATATTTGCCATTTCTCTGACCAGCTTTTCCCTTCGTATTTCAGATATATTGACCCCTCTCAGCAGCTCTGTGATTCTTCGCCTTCGTCTGTATAGGGAGCGTCTCTCTCTTTCTGGTTTATATCGTCTCTTTCTTTTTCTTGATGTGCCTTGAGCAGACCTCAAGTGCCACAGAGTTATTTTTTCTAGGCAAAGGTTCCTTAATTCATGGTATAACTTAAATATTTGAGGCCAATTGTGTTGCAACACAATCGTACAACAATTATGCAATACAATTGTTGCAATACAATTGTGCAACAATTCTGCAACACAATTGTCATCCAAGATTTGTTAATTTATACAATGAATTAAGGAAAGATTCTAGACTTCACCTTACGAAGCAGACAAAGCAAATGCGATAGTAATTATGGACAAGGTAGATTATAGAGGAGAAATGAACATGTTATTAGAAGACAGGGGTACTTACGTGCATCTTAAACGGGTCATTTTATATGAGTAAGACCCGTCTCAGGAGAAACTTGTCCTGTCTCCTGGCGAATAAAATAACAAATAAGCTGAAGGGCTCTTGATCCAAAATATTCGAACTACCCTCTCTTGGATCAAATCTGATTATCTCCCATTTCCTAGGCGCAGGTATGGACCCCTGCGGCTTTTGAACTTGTTGCTCATAGGGAAATACGATGTTATCAGTGATAACTTGGGAAGTACGCTGTATCAGGTCTAGGTTTTTTTTATTATCATTATACTCAATGGAGGTGCTAAACTTTCCAAGGTGTATTATGGCAGAGGGTAATATGTACTTTGTTCTTTTAAGAACGTAACAGTTGACACTGCAGTAGACCTATTGACCCATGATATCTAGATTAATACCTTTATTATGCACCCTATATCCATCCTTATCTGCTGGGCAGGTCTGCTTCAAGAAGAGAGCCAAAAGGTGCCTAATGAATGTAGCGACAGAAAGGGAGGAGAATTATTGTTTATCTTTTTTAGCTAACATACATGTAAATATAAATAACTCATTTTACCTCATTCCTAGTATATCTCCTTTATAGTATAATAATAAGATATTATCTCCTTTATAGTATAATAATAAGGTATTAAAAGGACCCCAATGGAAATAAGTCACTGACTTTTTTGGGTTATCCTAGGTTCTCTACACATATGCTGCTATGTATGATAATCTATGTAACTGTATTTGTGTATACCTAAATAAACTTACTTATTTACTATTCACACCACTCACGTACCCATCCAACCTATGTTTAAAGCTACCCAAAGTTCTCGCTTCAATAACGGTACCTGGGAGATTGTTCCACTAATCCACAATTACACATATTACTAAACCGGTACTACTTCTCATGCCCTTTCCTTGACCAGTATTGATGCTCTCTCCACTTGTATGATTAAAACAATGATAAAAAATCCTGACAAGTTGATGAAGGGACTCAAAAACCTATCTTCGACAGTGTTCCGTATATATTTCTGCATTGTATTGATAAAGCCACTGGTTGGCAAAACGTCTACAAAATAAAAGGTACCCAGGTGTTGGTGCACATGTGTCTAATTCCTCCCCACGTCTTATATTGATGGTCTCATGTTTTGTACTGATGCTCTTCTCATGTCTTTTGTTGTAAGTATGCATGAGATAGTCCATTGTGGAGAAGAAAGTTTCCAACACAGAAGTCTTTGTGAGTAAGAAATATCAAGAGGCTATCCAGGAACCGTGAGCTACTGTACATAATGTTAAGTCACCAAATAGATGAAGGCCACAAAACTGTGTGTATATATTATGTAAATTTTTATTTCATTGCAAGTTTACATCGAGATTTTGTAATTACAATTTAGAATTGAAGAGCAAGGAGAGCCACTATTATGCCATGGCATTATGGACAGACTTAATCTAATGACTTATTGACTACTTAGTACTTAATACTAGAGAAATAGAATGATTTTATTATAGTTAAACATTAGCATGTGTTTTTAGCAGATAATAAGTTTACTTAAATTACAATCTGAGGATATTACATTTGTCAACGTGTTATGCAAATAAGATCACAGTAAACAGGTGATATCACAGTAAACAGGTGATATCACAGTATGCAGAACAACCATTGTGAAAATAGTAAACTTTCAAGCGCTTTCGTGATTTCTCACATTAGCAAGGAATTGTAAAAAATAAAAGATCAACAGAAAGGCATATAAGAACGAGATTACACACACACACACACACACACACACATTTTTTCATTTATGTTAATGTAAAAAATAATATTTTTTTTACCAAAAGAACCTTAGAAAACTTACCTAACCTTATTATAACAAGCTCAATTTAATTTAGCCTAATCCAACTAAATATATTTTAGATAAGTTTACAATAATTTAATAATAAACAAACACAATGAAATATATTTTTTCGTTAGGGTCAGAATGATTTTTGCTAAATTATTGCATACTCAAATTTTCGCTTGCCTTATTCGGCAAGAAAAGCATTGCTATTTAAGCCAAAATGACAAGTTTTACCTAATAGAAAGATGGCAGACCAGAGACCTAGCTTCTCCCTACTAGCCCCGTGAAGGCGGGGAATGGGGCTAGGCCTGGGGACAGTTGGTCCCAGAAGATGAGAAGGTACTTGTACCTCCTCCCATGGCAGACATAGGTCTCAGACACTCCTAAGACAGGGAGCCAAGGCCAGGTCACCATCTGGGAAAGACCCGGGCAGGGAGTGTACCGGCGAATCAAGAAGCCAAAGGCAAGATTGTGTTCACATGGTCACCCATCTGGTTACTATGCAGACCCTGTAGTAGTGCTTACTTGATCTGCATCTATAATCTCAGACAAACGTTTATTCACCGAGACGGTGTGTTAAACGCAAGTCATGCATATATTTTTTTACATACCAGCCATCTGCCACTGAGGCTGGATAACAAAAAAAAAGGAAGAAATACATTCACTGTCATTCATTAAGAGACTGTCTTGCCAGACTCGTGCTGACATCACAGGTCAGATGACCCTCAGAGGTGCAGCATCCCCACCCTTTTTTCAGAGTTAAGGCACTGTACTTTCCATACCCAGGACTCAACTCCGGTTAACTGGTTTCCCCTGAAACACAAATGTTACCTTGCTCACACTCCAGCACGTCAATATTACATGTGTAATATATTATTATATGTAGGGTAAGCTGTAAACCCGTAGGGGGTCATACAGTGCCTGGAGAATGGGGGCAATAATGTTTGATCCAAGGAAGGGAGGATAGGAACAAGTGCTTGCATCAAGAGCCCTAACAGTCATCAAGGACCTCCAATATAGGATATATGAGCATATCCAGGACAAGGAGGGTGCCAGAAGTATGAACTTTTGTTTTATTAATTCATATCTTGCAGTTACTATTTGCTCTTATACAACAGCACCGACTATAACTGTTGCTAGTGTCTCATGTACAGGAAAATTGGCAGTGTAAAGAAATTCTTAGAATTTTGATGAGGGACAATTGCAACACGTCATAATGACGTCAGGAGAGGTTGTCACATCTACCATCACACCCACACAATATAACAAGCCAAACAACCACAATTAACCAACGCAGTGTGTATTTGTGCATAAACGAGTAAAGAAACAAACTCAGGGGAGAGAAGAGGAGGGTGGATAATAAGGTTAGAGGATGATAAATAAGTAGGTTTTGGCAAGATGGGATGGATTGCGTAGCTCACCATGAGGGTGGCGGCGCCGTCACCCAGCCACCGTAGCCACGAGCACACGCTCCGGGAGGCCTCACTGATTTCTTTTGAGCTGTGACCAAATTCCATGTGTTTTAGGTCCCTTCCATCCCAAAAGCCATGAAGATCTGGACGTCGGAACACGTATTTAGGTAAGCAGCATCGTGGAAGGTGTGAGTTAACGCTCCTGGGAGGAGAAACAGGTTGCTTTAACCCGGCACCGCCACCTCTGATGATCCACTGGGAATCATATGGAATATTCCATTCCAGCTTGGACGTTGATCAGTACGACCACATAAACGTTATGGTTTATTGGTGTCTGGAAACATTATTTTTTATAGATATTACTTCAGGATACCAGGAAATGAGTGTTCGATACCTTCCCTTGTCCTTGTATTAGCAAGTCCCTCAATGAAAACGGGAACTAGTAAATTACTTCAAGGTTTCGTTACCTTGAGATCATTTTGGACTTTGTCATGACTTAAGTACAAATTAATCACTTCTGGGGTTGTTGGCTTCTCTCTTCTTGGAACACGCAGATAAATGGAGAATATAGTGAGGATTATTTAGTACGCATTTTACCCGCGTTAAAGTGGTTGCGTCATTCACTAATTAGGATATAGTTTATAACTACTACTCGGCGGAACTCTGTCATTAGTTTACATTTTATATGACATACAACCTACGTACACCAAGACGTAAGTAAGTATTTCTTGTGCAGATTGCTATTTTGGGAGATATTAGCAAACATGTTCCTGTGGCTTAGTTGACAGTGCACTCAGCTGGGTGTTAGTCAACTTGTGGGTTGCATTCTGGGGGTGATAGCATACCTTAGGCCTAGATTTTGCAGTAAGCTGAAGTAGGATAATAATAATAATAGTTTATTTAGACATGATACAATGTTGTTATTTAGACATGATACATAGTTAGGTATAAATGAGGTGTACATGCCAAAAGCCCATATGCTGTGCATTGTAGGCATTCTTAAGACTAATTAATAGTAGACCACATGGTAAAAAATTATGGTTGATAATTTACAAATTAGGTATAATTGTGTATGTAAGTTGTAAAATTTTAACATAAGTTGAACAATAATTTATTAATTGTTACAATGCAATTAATTGAATGAGATGAAACAATTTAAAACAATTAGTTTATATGGTCATTATATAAGTTACACAGAGTATAAGAGAGTGAATTATTTTTTTGTTAATGTTATAGAAACAGTTAGCTCAATATGCATTATTTATAATAGGTTTTACATTTTAGTGATTATGGTGGAGTATGTTGTCTGGAGTGTGAATTTGTTATCATTCTAGCTGCTGCCTTTTGTTGTGTTATCAATGGTCTGAGATGAGCCCCCATGCGCAGATTCCATAGGTGAGGTAGGGGTAAATGAGTGAGTGATATAGGGTAAGGAGAGCTGGTTGTGGAACATAGTACCGTATCTTGGATAGTATTCCAACGGTTTTTGAGACTTTCTTGGAAATTTGTTGTATATGTGTCTGAAATTTTAGGCCACTGTCAAGATGGATTCCTAAGAATTTTCCCTCAGTGAATTTTGTGATAGGGGACCCGTTTATCATTATGTTAAGTGGTACATTTGTAGCTCTGTTTCCAAACTGAACGAAATAGGTTTTATCAATATTGAGAGTAAGTTTGTTAGTCATCATCCAGGTAGATATTTTCTGCAATTCAGCATTTACAGTGTTGGCAAGTATGTCTGGGCTTGGGTGAGAGACAAAGTATGTAGTGTCATCTGCAAATAGTATGGGTTTGAGTAGTTGAGATGCATTTGGTAGGTTGTTAATGTAAATGAGAAAGAGAAGTGGGCCAAGAACACTTCCCTGTGGGACACCTACTGTAATAGTTTGTGCGGTAGAGCTAGCTCCATTTGTGTATACATATTGGTTTCTGTTGCTAAGGTATGATTTTAGGTAGTTGAGGGAGTGCCCTCTTATACCATAGTGTGATAATTTTAGGTGTAACAGATCATGGTCAACTGTATCAAAAGCTTTATGTAAATCAATGAAGATTCCCACTGGGATTTCTTTTTTCTCTAGAGATGTGTAAATTATTTCTAGCATGTGTATAATGGCATCATTTGTATTTTTATTAGGCCTGAATTCAAATTGACAGTAGTTGAGTACGTTGTGGGAGGTAAGGTAGGAATATATCTGTCTATTAATTAATTTTTCAAAGATTTTGGAGAGAAGGGGTAAATTGATTTTGGAGAGAAGGGGCAAATTGATTTGTATAAAAAAATATATATATTTTGGTTGCACAGCACTGAGCCAATCAAGTCTTAGTATTGAATCTTGTCATGCACCTGTAAACAAAACACATGACTACCAATGGCAGGGTAAGGTTAAGTTTGGTTATTTTAGGTTGGGGTAAGCGGTTCTGTTGGGTTACATACTTTTAACATTTGCACAACAAAATATCTCAAATGTACAACTAACTTAATGTTGTATAATTCAAACTTTAATGGCCACTGAGTAGTAGTCATGAACTTAACTAAATAATAAAAAATAGCATATAGTAGTATATATATGAAGGGCCATTTTGTTAACCTATGGCCTGGTTAGCAATGCTTTCGCCTCACATCGAGTGTCCATGGTTTGATCCCCAACGTGGGGGGAAACATTGGGCATGTTCCTTACACCTGCTGTCTCTGTTCACCTAGCAGTAAGTAGGTACTTGGGTGTTAGTCGACTGTTATGAGCCACATCCTGGGGACAAGATTGAAAGACCCCAATGGATATAAAACACAGTCCTTGATGATACACTGACTTTCTTGGGTTATCCTGGGTTGCTAATACTCTTGTGTTAAAAATTCAAACAAATCTTATCTTAATAATTAACTGTAATACATATGTTTGGGCCAGTAGGCCTACTGTTTTTTTATGCTCTTCAATTATAAATTTAATATGAACACTTAGCCCAACAAACGAGCATATGGGTTTAACACTTTATATTAATACAATAATAAAAGTGATTGTATTCCTATTAATAAATACTGTTTAATATATTTCAAACTGGTTCTCTAAGACTAGTTAAAGTTAGCCAAGGATGAAAACTATTCAGACTATTAACTCGGAGGGTTAGTAACCATGGATAAAACAGTAAAAACCATAATGGCTGATTTCCATTGGGATCTTTAGATCATCTTCCCCAGTAAGCAACATGTAACAGTTGACTAATACTGCTTAATAATAGGCATTTAAGACTACTTGTTGGTAGATTGTAACATGAAAAACAAGTTCCTATTAATTTCTTGAGGAATGGAAATGGGAGTAGAGTGAATAGAAGTGAGAGCAAGTGAATGAATGAAGGGAAGCTTTTTATTTAGGCAGTCAATTTGTAACACACAAAGAAATTTCTTTTTACCGTGGTCATTAGGACACCGGTATTGGCACTTACTATATATAAATTCAAAATTTTTATTTCTTTGTGTAGTATACAAATTGTAGCTTATATGTCATAAAGTATTGTCAAGCACAAAGAAAGCCACTAGCATGCATGAGCATTTCAGACAAACTAATCCTAATGCTTATAGACTACTTAAAACTAGACATAGGTTATGGAGTGGTAAAATTTTAATTGTGTATTATTACAAAAAAGAGCTAGTTAAAAATTATAATTATAAAAAATTACTATAAATACAATTAGTACAATTTTAGCTGTGTATCAATACTTTAAAATTATTTAGTGATCTTAAATTAATTGGGATTCTTGAGTAGATTAACTAGTTTTATGATTTCAGGTTATGAAAGATTAGATTTAGATTTTGCCACCGAAGTGGCTAGTTTATTGTGCACCCCATATCCAGCATCAGTCAGTCTGTTCACATTGCAAGATTAGTCTACAGTTCACTTATCTGTTACAAGCAAATTTAGGAAATTTACTTAGTATATCTGGTATCTTAATTTCATTAATAAGATTGTATAAAAGACAAAGAAACTGAAGTATAATTGGATGAGTTGGTTTTGTTTGGTATAGCTTAGTGCTGGTATAATTAAGTTTGGGAGATGAGGTGATATTTAATTATACAGTAGTACCTCGGTTAACGATGGTCCCCAAACTCGCCCTTTTATGTAAGTTTATTTTTTTAAATGCTTTTGTAAGTGTATTTTTGGGGGTCTAAAAGGACTAGTCTATTTTACATTATTCCTTATGGGGATAAATTCGTTTGGTAATGGCACTTGAACAGCATTCTGGAATGAAAAAATATCGTTAACCGAGGTACCACTGTAGTTTTAAACTGATTTGCAGACAGGGGACCATTTACTGGTTTGGGCAATGAATTCCAGATCTTGGGGCCCTTTATATGCATTACATTTTTGCATAGGGTGAGGCGGAAATGAGGGATGTCGGAGAGTTTTGTGCTTTGTGTTGTGCCTGTGTGTTCTGTTCTAGCTATCAAGGAGAAATAGTATTACATATGTAAATTTAGCCTAGGATGACCTAATGAGGTGGGAACAAGTTAGTGAAAGTGGGAGTAAATGGGTGATTGAAAGTGAGTGTGAATGAGTGAATGAAAGTAGGAGTGAATAAATAATTAAATACAAGTAGGAGTGAAGGAATGGTAGTGAGTAAATGGTCGTGAGAGTGAGTGAAGGAATGAATGAATGAATGGGGATCACCTTGTAATAGTTTATCGCTTATAATTGGCTTTGTTTGTTTGTGATTGGGGATTTTTATTCTTGTAAAGGTATCTTGATCCAAGTAATTGGAGTTACCTTTTCCTTGGGTCAAACTTGCTTACATTCAGTTACCCAGGTGCTGTATGACTTCAGTAGGGTTTATGGCTTCCCCATGAATTTAACAATACAGTAATGTAATACTAAAATTTTGATACATGTACATGTTCTTTTTGAACCAGGCCATTAAACACGTTCAAGTGAAACCACCAATTAGTGTCCCATGAAATACAGTACAGTATACATATTGATATGTTAATTAAATGTATTACGTACTGTATCTGTTATCTTATAAAGTAGACAAATTATTAAGATATTTGTTTACTTAAATATTTACTGCAATCTTGAAATATAATAATAATTTTTTAAGCTATACTATAATGCAATTGTTTTTACTTCAGCCATCCTTGGGAAACGGTAACTCAAGCAGTGTGGAGAAAATACCCCAACCCACACAACCCAGCAGTCGTTGGCACAGATGTTGTCGAGCGACAGGTTGTTAATGGCATCTTACATACACACAGACTCATCAGTTCTCGGTGGGGCCTGCCGTCATGGGCACAGACGGTAAGTTTAAAAACTATATTTTACAATAGTTTTGGAAAGGCTCGGTAAATATAAATTTCTTAAATACTATATAAGTTATGAGTATTCATAAGATTCATTCCAACAGGCCCATCGTAAGTCGAAATATTGTAAGTGTAATATGAATACAATTTGCTAAATAAATAAATAACTACTGTCACTGAATAAGTAAAACAAATAATTACTGTAATGAACTACAGTGGTCCCTCAGTTTTCGCCGAAAATTCGTTCCAGAATACTGCTCAAGTGCCATTACCGAACGAATTTACTTCCTTAAGAAATAATGTCACGTAAGTTAGTCTACTTCAGACCCTCAAAAATACACTTGCAACAGCACTTACGAAAATACACTTACATAAATGTTCGAGTTTGGAGATGCACGAAAACCAAGGGACCACTGTAAATTCCAGTATTGAAAAGTAAATAAATGAATACAATTTATGGACTTTTGCCTTTGTGCTGGGTAGTTGCCTATCTTGAGTTTCACCTCCAAAGTAATTGCTTTTACTCCATCGTAAGTTGAGGAGTACTTGTAATGTATATTTAACAATGCTGTACACATTTCATAAAGTAATGTACAGTGGACCCCCGAGTATCGGCCGTAATCTGTTCCAGGAGCTAGGCCTCAACTTGAACTGGCCGAAAGTCGAACTAATATTTCCCATAAGAAATAATGTAAATACAATTAATCCGTTTCCACCCAAAAATATTCACAAAAAAAATCATTTTTTGAAGAATAAATACTATAGTTTTACATACAGAAAACAATGAGAAATAAATATAAAGCACTAATTTTAATGGATAAATGAACATTTAAATCAGTTTTACCTTTATTGAAGACTTGTTGATGTATGAGAGAGGCAGGAGAGTTTGGAGGCAGGACAAGATAGTATTTCAACATGACACTAATATCAACGCGATGGCTTTTTTATCTAGCACAATTCATCTAATATGACATAATAAACAATATTTATAACATAGAAACATGATACAGTGGTACCTCAGTTAACGATATTTTTTCGTTCCAGAATGCTGTTCAAGTGCCATTACCAAACGAATTTATCCCCATAAGGAATAATATAAAATAGACTAGTCCTTTTAGACCCCCAAAAATACACTTACAAAAGCATTTAAAAAAAATAAACTTACATAAAAGGGCGAGTTTAGGGACCATCGTTAACCGAGGTACCACTGTACGTATATACTCTAGAATGAATAAAATGTCATTATGTATGAGAGGACGGGCGGTAGTGTTATTTATTGTTGTTGAGTTTATAAGGGCCACTGACCATAAGCCGTACATATAGTGGTGGTGGAGGCAGCAGCAGAAGCCACCACCACTATTCACATTGAAACAATGTATGTAATTTATAAATAAGAAATATTTACACTTTAATTTATAAATAAATACAGTGGACCCCCGGTTTTCGTGATGCTCCAAACTCGAACAATTATGTAAGTGTATGTTTGGGGACTAAAAGGACTAATCTAATTTACATTATTCCTTATGGGAACAAATTCATTTGGTAATGGCACTTGAACAGCATTCTGGAACGAAAAAATCACTAACACCGGGGGTCCACTGTATTTACACTTTAATTATAAATAAGAAATATTTACACTTGGCTTGGATGAGGTGGTTTCAGAGGGCAGCGTTGGTCTCAGTGCCCCTATATACCTCAAACAACAATGGAGTTAAGTTTCATGTCGTCATTTTTCTATCACTTAATCACTTAACTTACTTGCTACACTGTTAATGCTACACTTTATCGTTGGCTGGTGCTATAGTCTTTATCGACTCATGCTGCTTTAGTATCGTACATATCGCAGAATCACTGAAGAAGGCACATTCTCCCCTCTCTCTTCCTCCTCCACTTTAGTACTTTGATACAATTTCTTTCTTCAATTCTATCATGTTTGTCACTTTCTTTACCAAAGAGCTGCCACTATGAAGTTTCTTTGGGCCCATGGTGGCTTATTTCACAGTCACAATCAATAAATAAGCACTAAACACAATGAATTTATTATGAAATGTTTGGATGAGCGCGCCAGATAATGTTCACTCAATGGTAAACAAAGCTAGACTGGCTCACGATGCCTGCGCGGGGAGGCAGACAGGTCTGGTACGCCGGCCAAAACACTGGGAAACGGCCTATAGTTGGGCCAAAATTGGGCCGGAAAAAGTTACTGAAACACGAGTCGGCCGATACTCGGGGGTCCACTGTAATTAAACCTCTTTTTTTTTCCAGTTTTATCTTGTGTCCATATTACAGTATACCTTATAGAAACTGTAGGTTGCCCATCAGTAAAAACATTGAATAATCAAAATTAGTCTACATACATGGAATCTCGCAAATTTATGAAGACGCTTCCTTTAGGTCTACATTGGACCCTCAGTTTTCGTACAGCTCCCAACTCGAACAATTATGTAAGTGTATTTTTGTAAGTGCTTTTGTAAGTGTATTTTTGTGGGTCTGAAACGACTAATCTAATTTACATTCTTCCTTATGGGAACAAATTCGTTCAGTAATGGCACTCGAACAGCATTCTGGAAAGAATTATTGACGAAAACCGAGGGTCCTCTGTGCTCTGTCTTGTTAAAATTATTTAATTTACATTTTATTTAAATTACTTTGCTTCAGTTATCTTGACAGATATTTTGGTTTGCTTTTTAATTTGTTCCACACATTCTCATTACAATTTCTTCCAGATTCTAGGTGCTGACCGAGTTTGTTATGGTTATGAACATTCAGAAGTTAATCCAGAACAAAAAACCATGACAATGAGAACAAGAAATGTAAGTTTTTAAGCCCACATTATGTGTGCTTTCCTTGAGTAGATTGTGTAGATCTCTTTTTATACAAAGTTCAATTAAAGGCCTCTCATCATTTACCCCCGGCACTCCAGACTTGCCTACTACACCCTCTACAACAGTTTCTCCTACACATTCTTCTTCTTTCAACACGTCGGCCGTTTCCCACCGAAGTGGGGTGGCCCAAAATGAAAAACGAAAGTTTCCCATTTTACATTTAGTAATATATACAGGAGAAGGGGTTACTAGCCCCTTGTTCCCAGCATGTTAGTCGCCTCTTACGACACACATGGCTTACGGAGGAAGAATTCTGTTCCACTTCCCCATGGAGATAAGAGGAAATAAGAACAAGAACTAGTAAGAAAATAGAAGAAAACCCAGAGGGGTGTGTGTATATACATATGCTTGTACATGAATGTGTAGTGTGACCTAAGTGTAAGTAGAAGTAACAAGACATACCTGAAATCTTGCATGTTTGAGACAGAAAAAAGACACCAGCAATCCTACCATCATGTAAAACAAATACAGGCTTTCGTTTTACACTCACTTGGCAGGACGGTAGTACCTCCCTGGGTGGTTGCTGTCTACCAACCTACTACCTATTTCTCCTACACATATATAAAATAAAAGTAACAGTGTGAGTCATACAAATACAATATTAAAATGTTAAAAAAGATGTTTAAACTAATACTGTACAGTAATTACTGAGCAACCAGACAAGTGATCTTGCTAGCCAAACCAACAGCTGATTACCCCATAAGAGAGCAACATATTTACTGCCACAAGATCACTCATCTCACAGCAACCTACTAGTGGGTGTTGACCCTTTTGGATTTACCACTTACCTTGATTATAATAATAATACTTAAGGCAACTTAAGGGTTGCCTTTTGCTTTGTCTGAAGCCATGCCAGAGTTCAGGGTAATAAACCTGCAAACTATAATGCACATTCTGTAGTTATGGGCCATTTCAATTTCAAGCAAGGAGTTGCCTTTTGACTGTTTTCTAATTAATCTGGTACCTGTGAGATAGCTGGCAGCATTGTTGATCTGCATTATTGACCAGCAAGATGTAATCAGACTCCAGTCATTTCTACTGACTATGATTCCCTCATTTTCTTAGTGTGCCATTCAAAGCTGAATTACAAACATGGGTTTAGTAACTTTCTACAAATACTACATACAGTTCAGTAATAAATAATACGTTTCTCATATTCTTTCTTAAGCCATTTTCAGAGCCTTTAGGATTCTGAATTTAAGTAACTTGTCCATTTACAATGTTATAAATTTAATCATAGGGCCTAATTAATGTGTATGTAATTAAATAAATTATTATAAGCCATTTATTATCTGGCCCTCTCAGGCAAAAAGGTATTTAACTTTGCTTTATGATTACATCTTCTTATGGTCTCTTGTTGCACATTTCTTTTTAGCATTAGTATCTATTTAGGTGTAGGATTGAAGAAGTGCTGGATAATGTTACTATCTGAATAACAATTGCTGGATAATGATGATCTATCATTCATGTATAACAGTGAAAGGTGGTTGTGAGAATGCTAATGTGATACATACTTTAGCATATTGACAACTCATAAATTTATTATATTTTTCACTTTTTTTCAGCTAACGTTTTCCAACACGGTAAGCATGGATGAGCGCATGATATACTCTCCTGACCCCATAGACAATGAGAAGACCATCTTACGGCAAGAGACTATTATTACTGTAAAAGGAGTCCCACTCACCTCCTACATGGAGAACTATCTTCTCAATAGCATTTCTACAAACTCTTTCAAGGTAAGTCTGTATGTATACATTTTTTTTCCAACACATCGGCAGTCTCCCATCGAGGCAAGGTGACCTATAAAAGAAACACTCACCATCATTCACACAACCACTGTCCTTGCAGAGATGCTCAGATATGACAGTTTAGATGTCACTCCAAACAGCCACTATCCCAAACCCCTCATTTAAAGTGCAGGCATTGTATACATATATTTGTACATGAAATGCAGGTGAAATAGCCATGATTAGCTGATATTTGAACCTGTGCATGAATGCTGGGGTGTGTTAGTACTGTACTAGAGCCTGCTCCAGTTGACCTTACACTGAGTCAGTGAGATCTGGTTCATTTAATACTGGGTATGGGCTATTTCATGTGCATACATAGGGTTTTTTATTTGAATACTGGATTTATTAGGTAAATTTAGTGTCGGGGCCATGAAATGACTGTATTACATAGTTTGCATCTGCAGTTAAATGAGTGTTATTGTGGAGGTAAGAAAAGCAACTATCATTTTCTTTTTTATCTTGATTGAATTGATTTTCAGATGTTCATGATAATGTACCATCACATTATGGTTTACAACACATTCCTGAGCTTTATCCTCTAATATATACAGTATTCCTATTATTTAAGCTCTATGCATAATTCTGCTTGAACAGTCTTATCCCCTCCTTAGTTTTCTTGACTGTAATTCTTTAGGCAATATAAAAAATCACATATAGCATTCATAGTTCATTTTATTGATTAAATGATAATTGTTATTGTTGTGATTTACCATAATGTCTTAAATCTCCTAAGAGTCAGTTCTATTTTTTCCTCACCAGTCAGTTAGGTTCTTGTTACTATGTAGATATAATCAGCAGCCAAATTTGAGCATATAATATTGCATAAACCTAGGACTGCATGTGGCCAACAGTAACAGCCTGGTTGATCAGGCTCTTGATTCACCATGAGGCCTGGTCACAGACTGGGGTGTGGGGGTGTTGACCCCTGGAACTCACTCCATGTAAGTAGGTTGGTAGAAAGCAACAACCCAGGGAGGTACTACCATCCTACCAGTTAAGTATAAAATGGAAAACTGTAATTGTTTTACATGATGGTTGGATTGCGGGTTTCTTTATTCTGTCTCATAAACATGCAAGATTTCAAGTACATTTTTTGCTACTTCTACTTACACTTAGGTCACACTACACATGTATGTACAAGCATATATATCTACACCCCTCTAGGTTTTCTTCTATTTGCTTAATAGTTCTTATTCCAGTTTATTTCCTCTTATCTCCATGGGGAAGTGGAACAAAATTCTTCCTCTGTAAGCCATGCATATCATAAGAGACATCTAAAATGCCAGGAGTAACACCTAGTAACCCCTTCTGTATACATTACTAAATTTAAAAGAGAAACTTTCATTTTTCTTTTTCTTGGTTGGATACTGCTGGTTCGTCAAAAAAAAAATTACATAAGCTACCTGCAATGGGTAGGAAAAAATCTTGGTATCATTTACATGAGTCTCTCTACATTGCTCTGTGTGAGCAATGTAGAGAGTTTCGGGGGTCAACGCCTCCGCAGCTCGGTCTGAGACTAGGAATCGTGGTGGAATCAGGGTCTGATCAACCAGGCTGTTACTGCTGTCCGCATGCAAACTGATGTACGAACCACAGCCCGGCTGGTCAGGTACTGACTTTAGGTGCCTGTCCAGTGCCTTCTTGAAGACAGCCAGGGGTCTATTGGTAATCCCCCTTATGTATGCTGGGAGGCAGTTGAACAGTCTTGGGGCCCCTGACACTTATTGTGTTCTCTCTCAGTGTAATGTGCAAGTTTGGTACTAATCCCTCTAGGATTTTTGAAGTGTATATTATCATGTATCTCTTGCCTGCATTCCAGGGAATACAAATCAAGGAACTTCAACCGTTCCCGGTAATTTAGGTGCCTTATCGTACTTGTGTGTGCCGTGAAAATTCTTTGTATACTGTCCAGGTCAGCAATTTCACCTGCCTTGAAGGGGGCAGTTAGTGTACAGCAGTATTCCAGCCTAGAGAGAACAAGCATTTTGAAGAGAATCATCATGGGCTTGGTGTCCCTAGTTTTGAAGGTTCTCATTATCCATCCTATCATTTTCCTAGCAGATGTGGTAGATACATTGTTGTGGTCTTTGAAGGTGAGATCCTCTGACATTATCGCTCCCAGGTCCTTCACATTACTTTTTCGCTCTATTGTATGGTTAGAATTTGTTGTATACCCTGATGCAGTTTTAATTTCCTCAAGTTTTCCATATCTGAGTAGTTGAAATTTCTCTTTATTGAACTTCATATTGTTTTGAGTGGCAGATTTGAAGATTTGGTTGATGTCTGCTTGGAGTCTTGCAGTGTCTTCGATGGAGGACACTGTCATGGCAATTCGGGTGTCATCCGCAAAGGAAGGCTACATTTATTTATCTTAAAATTTAAACAAAACCTAGCAAATTTGATAGCGACATGCATACCATTTTCTAATTGACTCGCGTTGGCTTTTAAGCAAGATGTCGCAGAAGGTTTAGTAAGGCAGTGTAATTACCTATTTGTAGCTGCAGGAGCAGAACGTAGCTAATTGTGTCTGCATTTTTTTTCCTCCTTTTAGCCAATGAAGGCAGGCCTAATGCTTTCACCATTAATTTATAATTTTTTATCTCTTGATTCTTCTTCTTTCAACGCACCGGCCATATCTCACCGAAGCAGGGTGGCCCAAAAAGAAAAACAAAAGTTTCTTTTTTTAAATTTAGTAATGTATACAGGAGAAGGGGTTACTAGCTCCTTGCTCCTGGCATTTTAGTTGCTTCTTATGACACGCATGGCTTATTCAGGAAGAATTCTGTTCCACTTCCCCATGGAGATTAGTGGAAATAAACAAAAAGAACTAGCAAGAAAATGAAAGAAAACCCAGAGGGGTGTGTATATATATGCTGTACATGCATGTGTAGTGTGACCTAAGTAAGTAGAAGTAGCAAGATGTACCTGAAATCTTGCATGTTTATGAGACAGAAAAAGACACCAGCAATCCTACCATCATGTAAAACAATTACAGGCTCCCGTTTTACACTCACTTATCAGGACGGTAGTACCTCCCTGGGTGGTTGCTGTCTACCAACCTACTACCTAGGTTTATAATAATAATATAATAATATTTTTATTTCGATGCATGATACAAGTGTACATTGTTATTGGTAGTTACAATTAAAAAACTGTAATGCAAGGAGAGCCACTGGCATGCCATGGCATTAGGGGCAGCTAATTATTTGGGATATTGGGAATTTGGAAGGACATCTAAACTGTCGTATCTGAGCACCTCTGCAAAGACAGTGATTATGTATGAGTGACGGTGAGTGTTGAATGATAAAAGTTTTATCTTTCTTTTTGAAAGAAACGGCAGATATGTTAAAAAAAAAATTGTATAATTTTTCATATAGCAGAATTTTTGTAAAGTTTCTCTTGGATCCCATTCCAACAGTCTGCTGCACTCTCTTTGTGAAAAAATACAGTGGAACCTCGGTTTTCGTTTACCCTGGTTTTTGTCGAATTCAGTTTTTGACAACTTTTTTTCAAAATTTTGTCCCAGTTTTCGTTCTTCACCTCGGTTTTCATCGGTCCGCCGTACTGAGCGTGTCCGCCTGCCCGTGCCCACACAAAGCATCCCACGCATTCTGAGTCAGTCTGGCTTTGTTTCTCGTCGAGTGAGCATTACCCTGCGCGTTCATCCAAAACATTTTGTAATAATCCATTGTTTTTTGTGCTAGTTTATTTGAGTGCAACTGCTAAATAATCCACCATGGGGGCCAAAGAAAGTTCCGAGTGCAGCCCTTTGATAAAGAAGGCGAGAAACATGATAAAATTCAAGAAAGAACTTGTAGCAAAGTACATAAGAAAGTGGTGTACTCGTGTTGTGGAATCTATTGTCTTTGGGGAAGTCCATGGGGTTGGATGTGAGTGACCAGGATGTGGAAGAGTTTGTGGATGACCACAGGGAAGAGCTAACCACTGAAGAGCTGCAACACCTTCAACTGGAACAACAACAGATCGCAGCTGAGGAAATTGCTTCAGAGGAGAAGGAAGAGAGATTGGAGAATGTGCCTTCTTCAGTGATTAAGGACATGTGTGCAAAGTGGAGTGAGTTGCAAAGTTTTGTGGAGAAATATCACCCTAACAAAGCTGTTGCAAGCCGTGTCTGCAACATGTTCAGTGACAAAGCCTTGTCCCATTTTAGGCAAATCTTAGAGAAGCCAGAAACAGACATCTCTGGACACATTTTTTGTGCGACAGGGGTCCAGTGCCAGTAAAAGACAAAGAATTGAAGTAACCTTGGATAGGGACTTGATACCTGAAGGCCTTATGGAGGGGGGATTCCCCTTCCAACCAATGACCTCTCCTCCCTCTATAGTTATTCTCTATAAAATGTATTTTTTGTTAATACTTTTGGGTGTATGGGACGGATTAATTAGATTTACATTATTTTTTTTGGGAAATATTGCTTCAGTTTTCGCCAGACTTTCTGGAACGAATTAATGATGAAAACTGAGGTTCCACTGTAATTTCTAGTGTAATTATGAATTTTCGTCAGTAATTTAAATTGTTTTCAAGTATTCAAGTCTTCAAGCTCAATATGAAGATATATACATTGTATCCCCAAATCTCATTCTGGTTTGGGTTTAATGTACCTACTTGTAAGCATTGAGTAAGGGTTACATCAGTAAGCTTGCTAAAAGACAAAGTAAAATTATACATATTATACTGTATATATAAGTAGATGTAATAAACAGACAAAAATTTGTCATTTATACCACAGGGCCGTGATGCAATGGAATTCGTTATCTCCAAAATCAACAGAGAGGTCGAAGAACTAATGTCCACCTATAAGCGTAGTACAAATGAAATATTCTCTCATACTAAACGTTCCATTGAGGAAATCACAGAATCAGCTCTTCGTTCTGTTGATGACATCTCTTTAGTTGCAAAGAAATCAGTTGATGAATTGTCAGATGTTGCTAAGAAATCAATTGATGACTTTTCATCTGCAGCCAAGAAGGGAATTGGTAGCTTCACTCAGCCAACAGGATCCATGCCTAGAATATGATAGCAAGAGATATCTAGGATTTATTTCAATTGTAGTATAAAAGTTTCTGGTTCTGAAGACAATGAAGTGTCTGAAAAGAAAAAGGAAGTAATAAAAAATAGGCATTAGTAAATACTATAGCCTTTGTGGAACAGTACAGGTTGATTGAAAGGAATATTAATAGTACATTAATGTATAGTGTATTATTACTGTTTAGGCTGTTAATGAAATGCTCATTATACAAGAAGGTTTTGTAATTTCTAAACCAGATTCTCTTGAATGTAATGTACCCAGTAACAAATGGGGTTTCTTCATGTTGAAGATATGCTTTATTATATCCTTAACTGGAATTTCTGGGTGGTAAGTGATGTAAAGATATGGAGTATTGGTATTATGAAAAAATTATATTGCTTATTATATTATCATGTTCCTGTACTTGTTACCATGGGATTTAGGATGTATATAACAAGTTTCCATTAAAGAGGCATTAACAAGGGTAAGTGACAGGCTTGTTGTACTGGAGAGAGAAATGTTTTGTGACAGAGAGAAGATTCCATGTAAGGTGGTTCATATTCTCTCAGGGTCCATTCACATGAGGAAATATTCAGCACTGTCATTTGCACATTAAGTTAATCCCAGACCAGGCCATAAATTAATTGTGGTTATGAGCCTTAATATTTTAATTTATTTAGTATATGTTTCATTTATATTATAAAATATTCCAAGTGATATTAAGGTACAAAATTTTTAGAGTTCTGTAGCTAAAATTGTTGAAAGTATGCAATGTTAATTGTGTATTGTACCTTGGATTGCATTTTGTGAAGTTTTACGATTAACTGCTATTTTTTACATGACTAGTGCTGATATTCTCCATCCACTTTTCCTACTACTTAAAAGATGTTTGATGTAGCTTTTGAGTTTTATCACACAGTTTTCATTTTTTTTATTTTGTGTTATTAGTCCCAAGAAGTTCAGTACAATTCTCAGAGTATCCTGTGCACATATATAGATGCTCCACTTGTTCAGGAAGATTTGTTAATTGTTAAGACACCCAGTAATTTTAAATCAACTAATGGCATGGCTCAAGCACATTTAATTGCTTCACTTATGTGATAGCCAGATTAGCATGTAGAGTTATGAAAAATATTTCAGGTGTGCCTTCTAAAGTTTTAACACTTGAAGCCATTTGAAATGTTGCAATCTGCATATTGCCACTGCCTAGGATGGGGAGTTCCCAGAGGAATCCCTTCATTGGGAAGATGGGGAATGCCTTGATCCTTGATGCTGGTGAAAGTATCTTACTCTTAAGGAATTGGAACTACCCTTCCCTTGAATCAAACCTGATTACCTTCCATTTCCTAGGCACTGTATGACCTCTAGGGGTTTAGTGCTTCCCCTTGAATGTAATTATCCCATGGGAGCAAGAAATCTAAGATATTACTGTATAGCTGTATAAATAAGCAGTTTTGTCAAGTGAAAGTTGGAATGTAAGAGCACATACATTTGCCATATAATGTTGTACATAGGAAAAGTAGGGTCCACCTCTTTGTGTGATTACTGTACTTTGTGTACATGTGATAAGTTATGAGCATAAACCCAAGGATGTACAGTGCATCCTATTGCCATCAGTATTGAAAACCTATAAGCCAAATAAAATGTATATCATAAATTATCATTTATGCTGCAGTTCCACTTCGTTGAATGTTTTTATTCGTGCAAGATTTTGTATAGTATTTATTTTATTAATAAATTGTTTTGCTTATTTAAAAGTTGTCAACAATGAGCACAGCTGAAATATTAAATGGATTTTATTTACTGTACTATATTATCTTTTCTTCACCTTGCCTAGTCTAAAATGCATACAGTATAATAAAAAAGAGATGTAAAATGAGCAGCAGAAGTAGGGTACACAAGGCATTGAGAATGAAAGAGACACTACTGCAATACAAGAATGCAACAGTAATTGTAGTAAACTGACAATGCACGAAAGTTGTAGCATCAGCATTAAATGTGATTTTTCAGTATTGTCAGAAAGAGTAAATAGCAACACGGTGGTGGCTAGGAGGCATAACCTCTATAATATTTTTTTTTTTTCAAACTTGCCTTGTGAGCAGTGTCCATGGCCACCATTTTTTCATGAATGTGCTAATAATCTTAACTTAGCACTGTCCCAATGGATATGTTATGACCCAAAATGAATGAATAATAGGCTCAAATATCTTTTAGGGCAGAAGAAAGGAATTTATAGGTGCATCAAAAGAGGCGAGGGTCATCTTATGAATCAGTATACTGACATTAAGAGGGACGTTAAAAAGGGTATAAGAAAAGCTAAACGGGACTACGAAATTAAAGTTTCTAGGGATTCGAAAACTAACCCAAAAAGTTTTTTCCAGGTTTATAGAACAAAAGTTAGAGATAAGATAGTTTCCCTTACAAATAGCTTTGGGCATCTTACTGACAAGGAGAATGAAATGTGCACTATTTTTAATAATTATTTTCTCTGTTTTCACTCAGGAAGACTCTAATAATATTCCAATAATTAGGTTAGTGGGCCTGAAGAAGATAAATTATGTAATATCACAGTCACTAGCAAAATGGCTATCAAACAGATAGACCGATTGAAGCAAAATAAATCCCCGGGCTCTGATGTACTTTTTTCAATGGTTGTTAAAGAGTGCAAAATGGAACTTTGTGAACCAGTGACTAATATTTTTAATATATCTCTTCAAACAGGTGTAGTGTCTGATATGTGGAAGATGGCCAATGTAATTCCTATTTTTAAAGCAGGGGACAAGTTACCGTCAAATTACCGCCGAATAAGCCTGACCTCAATTGTAGGTAAATTACTAGTCAATTATAGCTGATGTCATAAGAAGCCATCTTGATAAGCATAATTTGATTAATGATACTCAGCATGGATTCACGAGGGGCCGTTCCTGCCTAACTAATTTATTAACCTTCTTCAGTAAAGCTTTTGAAGCTGTTGATCACAATAGAGAATTCTATATTATTTATTTATATTTTAGTAAGGCTTAAATAAGGCAAATAGATTACTGGGATTTATATCAAGAAGTGTAAGCACTGAAGTCCAGCGGTTATATTAAGCTTTATATGTACATCATTAGTAAGGCCTCGCGTAGATTACGCAGCTCAGTTCTGGTCTCCATATTACAGAATGGATATAAATTCGTTAGAAAACATTCAGCGTAAAATGACTAAATTAATACATAGCATTAGAAATCTTCCATATGAAGAAAGATTGAAGTCTCTTAATTTACATTCACTTGTAAGACTAAGAATGAGGGGAGACATGATCGAAGTGCATAAGTGGAAGATGGGTATTAACAAAGGGGATATAAATAAGGTTTTGAGGATATCCCTCCAAGAAAGAACCTGCAATAATGGATTCAAATTAGATAAGTTTAGATTTATTAAGATTATAGGAATTTACCTGGTCAATTTTGTGGTAAGGGTCAGGTTGAGTAAAGTGGAAGCGGTCTAATAAATCCTAAGTAGGGTTATACGCAAGCTAAAACCTTGGGTAGTTTAAAATTTAGGTTGGATAAATACATGAGTGAGAGGGATTGGATTTGAGTGGGACTTGCACGAGAATAAATAGAATTATCAAAGCTTATTGATTGGGTAGTGTTTATTCTGTTAGTGGGTTGGATTTGTGAAGGACCTTCTTAGTATGGGCCAACAGGCCTACTGCAGTGTTCCTCCTTTCTTATGTTTATCAATGGAGATCATATATTCCTTGATTATGCAGTTTTGGGGTAGGTCCTTGATTTGCTTTGCTGTTATGTATGATAGGCTAGGGGCTTTATTTCTCATTCTGCTTATGACTTGGCACGTCTCAGAGAGTAATGTGTCTAGTTAGGAGGTGGTCATCTTCAAGAGTTATATCAATTGATGATATTGGTTGGAAGTCTACCAGACTGCCATCTCTTCATTGGTTGACCCACTCGTAATAGTCATTGTTGAATCTTATGCTATAATTGTGTGAGATAATTTTCTCCCACAGTTCTCCCATCAAATTAGCTTGGTTTTGCCGGTCATTTAGGTTGATAGTTACTTCCTCATCGTCTTCAGTGAAGGAGTGAGTTAGGTATTGTGTTGGCCTGGGCTTTGCCCCAAGGAGCTGGCTAATCTTATTCCAGAACTATTCAGGACGGTGTTTGTATGGGTTGGCCTATAGGACAAGATATTTCCATGTCTCAATTTTGTGCTGGGTGATTAGATTGATTAAATCCCGCCTCATCCCTTTCAGAATTGCACATATGGGTAGCTCATCTGGTAGTACATACTACACTGCTTAGTAATTTTTCCTGTTATCCCCAATTTCCTTGGTTGGTTTGCATTGTTGGTATGCCTTGGATGATGATAGTTCACAGCATGCTTGTGTTGCATCTGAGATTCTATCGTGGAGGGAGCCGATTTCTCGTCTATTGCATTTGAGGGCTGGTTCTTTAGCAAAACAGTGGAGTCATTACCTAGGTAGCACCTGAAGGGGTCAAAGCCAAGGACTTTTAGGTTGGGTTTTGGTGTAATAGGTGTCCAGAATGGCGAAGATTGAAGCTTTATTATGACAGGAATGTGGTCTAATGTGACATATTCCAGGGGAGAGACTGCAGTGAAATAGGTCACAGTCCCTGTTGGCAAGGACTACATCGGGTGTCCCCAGGCGAGGGCCTACATATGACTTGAAGAATGGGCCTTGAAATGATAGATTTCTTGATGACATTTGATTTGAACAGCTTCTTTTTCATATGATCACCTTGTGGTTGGGCAGCGCCACAGTTGAAGAGAGAAAGGTGATGGACATTAAAATCCCCTGCAAGGATTATGGGAACATTTCTACTGAATATTTGATGTAGAAGGATGGACTCGAGGTATGGCTGTCTGGGCAGGATTTGTCCAGTTCTTACTGTTAGCCACCCATAAGAGGTTGTCAGTTCTGTTGCTAGGATATGTTCAACGTGCGTATCTTTTGTTTCACTAGAACAGCCATCCCACTGTAGGGCCCCTCTAGATTTCATAACTTTTATGTTGGTCAGGTCTGGCAGTTGTCTCATTCAAAAACATGATGTCCGGGTTGTCATTGCAGAGTTCAACTTATTGGAGGTAGCGGTTGTTGAAGTGTTAGATGTAGAGTTGTAAAATTGTGATCCCCATTATTTCTTCTGTTTTTCATTGTTACAACATGTAGACTGTTAGTGTCAGATTATAACTATGTGCTGTGTGCATGCTCTCCCTGTTTGACTCATCAAAGGGGAGGCAATAGTCTTGTGTAGTTTTCTGAGACCAAGTTAGTTGGTCATCTTCGGACCGACACCAAGGACTCATCAGATGCCACATTCCCTATATGTACTGGCTCTTCTAATATGCTGCTCTGAAAGGTTAACTTTTCCCTGGAGCTGCAGATCTTCAGTGAGCAACACATTTCTTTGGTGGATGGATAGTGATACATCCATTACATCCATCCATGGTTGCATGCATTACTCCTGGTACAACTGCATGTAAGCTGGTTCATCTGCTGCAAAAACTTAAATTCTCAGGGTTTAGTTTGCTGTCTACCTTGTGGACTGTTGGCTTCTGTAAATAGTATTGAAATGCGGAGGGTAAGAATTTTTTGATCGTGTGTGTCACTGGCCTTGTAATTGTTACCTTATTCTTATAATCAAGGGGAAGCGCTAAATCCGTAGGATTATACATTATTATTATAATCAAAATAAGCGCTAAACCACAAGGGTTATATGTACAGGTAGGATTATACAGTGCCTGTGGTAGGGGGGCTGAAAGGTTATTTTTTATTTATTAACACATCGGCCGATTCCCACCAAGGCAGGGTGGTCTGAAAAAGAAAAACTTTCATCATCATTCACTCCATCACTGTCTTGCCAGAGGGGTGCTTTACACTACAGTTATAAAACTGCAACATTAACACCCCTCCTTCAGAGTGCAGACACTGTACTTCCCATCTCCAGGACTCAAGTCCGGCCTGCCGGTTTCCCTGAATCCCTTCATAAATGTTACTTTGCTCACACTCCAACAGCACGTCAAGTATTAAAAACCATTTGTCTCCATTCACTCCTATCAAATACGCTCACACATGCTTGCTGGAAGTCCAAGCCCTCGCACACAAAACTTCCTTTACCCCTCCCTCCAACCTTTCCTAGGCCGACCCCTACCCTGCCTTCCCTCCACTACAGATTTATACACCTCGAGTTATTCTGTCTCGTTCCATTCTCTCTACATGTCCGAACCACCTCAACAACCCCTCCTCAGCTCTCTGGATAATAGTTTTGGTAATCCCGCACCTCCTAATTTCCAAACTCCGAATTCTCTGCATTATATTCACACCACACATTGACCTCAGACTTAATTGACCTTCAGACTTAATTCAGGGAACTGGAGCACAGATCCAATTCCCTAGATCAAGAGCCCCTCACCAGCATCAAGGAACCTTCCTTGAGGGGTAATTGTTACCTGATTATACTTTTATCATTGGGCTGTTAATGTGTTCAGTGGGGAGGGGGGCACAGAGCTGAAGTTTTTTATTCGCTGTTTATAAGCTAATATCCTCTCAACAGAGGTTCTTTAATTCTAATGATGGATCTCTTAATCCAAGGAATTGGATTTACTCCAACTGAACCTGATTATCTCTCATTCCCTCAGGTGCTGTGACCCTAATGGGTTTAGTATTCCCCTCATAAATTTAAAAAATATAATATTGCTAATCAATAACAGTATGACTACAGAACTTCTTGACCTCTTAAAATACAACAGCATTTAATAGTAATTTTGATAATAAGATAAGATTTCTTCGGATTTTTAACCCCGGAGGGTTAGCCACCCAGGATAACCCAAGAAAGTCAGTGTGTCATCGAGGACTGGGAAATTTCTTTCAACTACCTTCCTCTTTAAGGGGGGCTCCTTGACGTGGTAAAGAGGTTATCGGTCTGAGGAATTGGACCTTTTGGTCTTCTTCCTCAGACCGAACCTAATTACCCCCCAATCCCCCCTCCCTTTTCCCATCTCCCCCATCCTCCCTTTTCCCTTTCCTCCTCCTCCTCCTCATCCCTCCCTTATTTCCTTCCCAGTTTTACCCTGGGAGCTTCTCTCCTCAGGCATTCTAGTTCCTAGGTAGGGGGAAGGGTATCGTAGTCCATCCCATTCTGTTGAGGTCCTTGGCGGTGGTGTAGTTTGCCGTGGAATCTGGATCGCCTGGGGATGTCCCGATCCTCTCCGGTCACCCGGGGTGGCTTTGGGTATCTTTCGGGCGCGGGTGTATCTCTGGAGGCCACCTTTCGATTCCGGGGTGGTGGCCGAGGCGGTATGCTTGTGGCGGATATCCGGCCGCCTCTCTTTGTCCGCCGAGATGGCTCGGTGGATGTGAGGTTGCTATCCCGGATTGCTGGTTTACTGGCGTGAAGGGTAGGGTATGGCACGGGTTCCATGCAGCATCTGCACTACTTGCGGTGTTGAGGTCCTCTTGGGCACGGAGGGGATTTGCGCTCCCTTTCATTCCTCCTAGGACCTATTCCTCCACGTTCCCCTTTTTTTATTCTTTTTTATTTTTATTTTCTTTTCTTCTTTCTTTTTTTCTTAAAAATAAAAAGAAAGAAGTAACCTAACCATGGCTGACCCAATCCATGAACCCACTACCCCGGGCCCCTTCCTGATACCGCACCCAGTACTGACCTCCTGCCTCGTTAACGGATGACTCTTTGGACACCTCTCATGCCCCTGTACCTCTTGCTGGTGCT
>WNWK01016967.1:0-43537 GCA_009830355.1 Cherax destructor
GACTCTCTAATACCCACCATCACCCCACCCTTGAAAGCCCCTGCGTCACACGCAAAACCCTATACCCCTTAACTACCAGTTCTGATCCTATTTGATAATTGTGTTCTTGGAAAAATATCACATCTACTCTCATCCTCTTCAATGTTACTTCAACCCATTTACGTTTGACCTCGTTCCTGAGGCCATTAACATTCATCGTTACACACCTAAAGTGAAGGGCTGGGGTTTTCCCTTCTGCTTCAGTACTCTTTTGTCTAGTTTTCCATGTGTTGCTCCTTCCAACCCTCCCTTAATCCTCCCATCACCCTTTATATCCCTTCTATCACCATTACCCTTCACCCACTTCCTTTTCCCTGCACCACATCCGCCCACCTTCTTACCAGGCCTTTGTGCTGCAGTTAATAGGTCATCCTCAGATTCTTCCCCTGGCCTTTTCCTTGATTCCCCTTTGTCTCCACTTACTTCCATACTCTCTTCCCTATGTATTTCTGCTACCACTACTGACACTGTACCCTGAACCTCAACTTGATGTCCTGTCTTCCCCAGGACTTCACTTCGTCCTTCAGTGCCGTCATTGACGTCAATTTGATTCTCCCAATTCCCATCCCTGCCACTTCCTCAAGTGACAAAGGACCACCTCGAATGAACTCATTCAGATCCTCCAAGATCTCAGCCTCCTCCCGTACATCCCTCTGACTCTCGTCCATAGACGTTACACCAGTCACCACAGATTCTGCAGGCTGCACCCTGTCCACCTCTCCTGTACTCTTTCCTCCTGCTCCACCTCCTCGCTCCATACCTGACGTACCATGCCCTCCTTCACACCATCTCCTTGTTTCCTTGCCAATTCTTCGTCCTGTTGCACTCCTTCATCCGTCCGTAGTATATCCGCCTTCCCGACATTACCCTCCTCAGGCCTTTTACGTTGACAGTCAACCGCCAGGTGCCCCGTCTGCCCACACAACCGGCAGGTACGCACCTGTCCAACATAGGTAACATATACCTGAGTGCGAAAACCATGCATTAAGATAAAGGAGGGTATGGGATTCCTTAATGTCATTTTTACCGAATATGTGCCTTCCAACATACCAGCGTAAAGACCATTCATTCATCTACCAACAGTAACAGCATGGACAATCCCATACATCTTCATCATTTCCTGTATGTCACTTTCCCCAGCTTCAAATGGGACGTTTCGCAACTTTATCCATTTGTAAGTTGCCGAAACGTCCCTTACACATACCTCCAGTCCTTGCATTACCACCAGCCGCTTGTCCTGATATTTATCCACAACTCTGGTATAAGCCGCCGTACATGCAAATTTCACGAAGATCCGTCGTGCCCCGTTAAGGGCTATGCCGTACAATTCTGAGTGGTCCACACCCAGAGAATCTCGAAGTATAGCCGGCAAGACAACGTCCACGTTTGACGGATAAACCGCTCCCTGAAGTACTTCAATACCAATGGTGTTTACGCGGCGCCTGTATCCCTCCGTCATGGCTGTGAAAATAAAATCTCACAAGTCGGCCACCAGAGGTCTCCTCAATACACCCGCACACAACCAAGGCTGGGCGTGGAATGAATAAAGTTAGTTAGTTCAGACTCTCAGGTAAGGACCCATTAGGGGCGAGGGGGAAGTGGGGACAGAAGAAGAATAGCCGGTGAGAGGAAGAGCTGAAGTAGAAGAGAAAGAGTCAGGACTAAACCCAACAGTCTAACTACTGGTGTAATAATAACTAAGTAATAACTATGTAATAACCATGTATAACTATGTCTACCATATATAATTGTACAATGTCTCAATAAAGTATTATTATTATTATTATTATTATTATTATTATTATTATTATTATTATTATTATTATTATTATTATTATATACTTCTGTACGTACGTAAGAGTGCACGTGTGGGCGCTAGTAATGTGGGCTAGCATGTCAAGTTGACGTGACTCAAGGGCCTCTTGCATCAGCAGTCGACTCATGGAATGCATCAACGCAGGCAGTAACCAGCTCTTTATGAGGAGGCAGTCAAGATTAAGACAGACTTCATACACAGCTTTAAGAACAGGTATGATAGGGTTCATCAATCTAGGGATGAGTGATCCTAGCATGGCCGGTTAAGATTCGAAGCTAGAAATGAGCAAGACTCGACCACCACCTCCTCCGCAACCACAAATTAATGATTACATTAATTTTGTACAATTCATGAATACACATGTGTCAATATTTACTAGTTAAATAATATATGATGAAAGCGCAATAAAAGTAAACAAACGTAAAATTAAATTAAAATACAAATGAAATTTGGTGACAGTTGATACATGCAAGTTATATGCAATCCATTATCGCACCACAAGTAATAAAGGTTCAGAATTGAACGTCGCCTTTTTTCTCGGCCATGTAAAAACTCATAAGAACATTGTAGCACTGCAGTTAGCCTATTGACGATGGATTGGATAATGAGAACTTTCGAAACAAGAGAAATATTGTCAAAGGTGGCATCATTCAAATAGCTTGTTCTCTCTCGTTTAGAGTATTGTTTAGTACTGACGACCCCATTCAGGGCAGGAGAGATATCAGGGATGGAACAGATACGGTTCGCATAGAGCCAATAAAGCATTTAAATTACTAGGAACGCCCAAAGAGATACATGATAATATATTTTCCAAATCTGCACACTACCATAACTGCATACTGGAGTGAGAGATATGGGAGGAAGTGCAAAATAAACCCAGTGAAATTGTATCAATATACGTGACCCCAGACTATTCAACATCTTACCGGAAGATAACAGAAACCCTGCTAGGATAAGTGTAAAAGTCTTTAAGAGGAAACTGGACAAATATCTACACCAAGTGCCAGATCAAACAGGTTGTGATCGATACATGGGCCAGCGGGCCGCCAGCAGCAACACCCTGGTTGACCAGGCAAGCACCAGACGAGCCTGGCCCATGACTGGGTTCCGGGAGTAGAATAATTCGAAACTCATCAAAGGTAAAGTAAAGAACCTGTGCTAGACACACTCACCCACACAGGTCACAATATTCTTCTTTGGGGTTAAAAGCGTTTATAGGTTTATAGAGCCTAACATAACAAAGAACCAAGAAAATAGATTTGAAGAAAATGTAAAATGGAGTCATTAAGAAATTGACCCTAGGAACCACGTCAAGAAAATGTAGTTAAAAAGAGTATAAATTGGTCTACCTACCTGGAGGATATTCCGGGGGTTAGCGCCCCCGGCTCGGTCCACGACCAGGCCTCCCGGTGGATCAAGGCCTGATCAACTAGGCTGTTACTGCTGGCAGCACGTAGTCCAACATACCTGATCCGGCACCGACTATAAGTATCTGTCTGGCTCCCTCTTGAAGGCAGCCAGAGGTCTATTGGTAATTTCCCATATGCCTGGTGGGAGGCTGTTGAACAGTCTTTGGCCCCGGACACTTATTGTGTTTTAGTGTACCAATGGCGCCCCTACTTTTCATTGGGGGTGTTTTGCACCACCTTCCAAATCTTCTGCTTTCGTAAGGAGTGATTTCTGTGTGCAGATTAGGGACCATTCCTTCTAGGATTTTCCAAGTATAGATTATGATGGTATAAACCTTGGTAATAAATACCGACAAGTTGGTTTAAAAGACACGTAAGCAAACACTAGGACATATTTATTAGAAAACGTTTTGGAACCATAGATTATGATGTATATTTCTCGCCTGCGTTCCAGTGAGTACAAGTGAAGTGCTTCCAAGGGTTCCCAGTAGTTAAGGTGTTTGATGGAACTTATATGTGTAATAAAGGTTCTCTACATTATCTGTATCTGCAATTTCACCTGCTTTGAATGGAGATGTTAATGTACAACAGTATTCCAGGCTAGAGAGAACAGGTGATTTAAAAAGGATCATCATTGGCTTGGCATATCTTGTTTTGAACGTTCTCATTATCCATCCTATCATTTTCTTCGTAGATGTGATAGTGGCACTGTTGTGATTGTTGAAGGTGAGATCCTTTGACATTACCACTCCCAGGTCCTTCCCATTACTTTTACGCTCTATTGTATGGTTTGAGTTTGTAGTATACTCAGTTCTAGTTATTATCTCCTCCAGTTTTCCATAACGGAGTAGTTGGAATTTGTCTTCAATGAATATCATATTGTTTTCCGTTGCTTAATGGAAAACTTGGGTTATATCTTCTTGGAGGTTAACCGTGTCCTCAATGTATGACAGTCTCATGCATATCCTAGTATCATCTGCAAAGGATGACACGGTGCTATGGTGGAGGAGCCGGCAGGTGGTTTTCCAAACCAGCCGGCAAGTGGTTTTCCAGACCAACCAGCAAGTGGTCTTCCAGACTAACCTGCAAGTGCTTTTTCAGACCAGCCGGCGTATGCTCCTGGAGTTTTCGCACTTATTACTATGTTGAGATATATCCTCTCTAGCCTTCGAGGGAGTACTTTGATGCTGCTAATGGTCTGTTGATCCAAAGAACTGGAGCCTCTCTTCCCTTCCTTGGATCAAGCAAGTTACCTGCCATTTTCCCAGGCGCTGTATCACCCTTGAATATAATGCTAATAATTTTCGGTCCGATCCTCTTCAAAAGTAAAATATCTGATACTGTAGGT
The DNA here is from genome assembly GCA_009830355.1 of Cherax destructor. Classification (NCBI taxonomy): domain Eukaryota; kingdom Metazoa; phylum Arthropoda; class Malacostraca; order Decapoda; family Parastacidae; genus Cherax; species Cherax destructor. The sequence continues at coordinate 4,613 of WNWK01016967.1, forward strand.
TGATTATGGTATGTTAACGTGTGTACGCATAATTAACTAACAACAACAAAATAACGTCAACGGGAGGCTTACATCTGGCAGTGGTGGTCCCTTGGAATGATGGTATTCCCATGCACGTTTGGTTAGGTTAAACAATGCTGCACGGCGACCCTTTTATTGTTCACCTTAACCTTGATATTAACCTCTAGTACAGGGCGCGCGTGCGCACGCACACGGACACACACACACACACACACACACACACACACACAGACGCAAGGAGGAAAGAGAGGCAAAGACAGAGATGAGCAGGAGAACCCAGACTCCCTCAGAACCTCCCTCAGAACCTCCCTCAGAACCTCCCTCAGAACCACCTACAAAAGGACCTGAACCCCGACAACCCCAATGCAACCAAATAATCTAACCCAAAACCCACAAACTGTACCCAATGCCCCCACCCCCCTCATCACAAACTCCACCCCCACAGTAACCCCCCATAGTTCCCTGCCAGGTCTCCCACGCCCCCAACCCCAGCGTTCTCCACAGACCACAGTTTTATAAAAAAAGTTGAAGGTTTGGTATACAAATGCAGATGTAATAACAAATAAATGTGAGGAGTGGCATGAAAGAATCAAGATGTCCCCAGACATCATAGCACTCACAGAAACGAAACTCGCTGAGGAAAGATAGAGGGAGCAGAGGGGGAGGAGGAGTTGCACTGCTCATTAAAAACCGTTGGGAATTTGAGGAAATGGAAGGATGGACGAAATGGGCGAAAGGGACTACATAGTAGGTAGAAATCAGTCTGGGGGACCTAAAGTAGTCATTGCAGTGATGTACAACCCACCACGGAACTGCAGGAGACAAAAATAAGAATATGAAGAGAGCAACATAGCAATGGTGGATACACTAGCTGAGGTGGCCAGAAGAGCTCACATGGGTAGAGCAAAGTTACTAGTTATTGGTGATTTCAATCACAAGGAAATTGATTGGGAAAATCTGGAGCCACATGGGGGTCCCAAAACATGGAGAGCCAAGATGATGGATGTGGTACTGGAAAACCTCATGCATTAACACGTTAGGGACACTACCAGAGAGAGAGGTGAGGATGAACCAGCAAGACTGAACCTCGTATTCACTCTGATTAGCTTGGACATCGGGGACATCATGTATGAAAGGCCCCTCAGAGCTAGTGATCACGTGGTTTTGAGCTTTGAATATATAGTAGAGCTACAAGTGGGGAGGGTAACAGGAGAAGGATGGGAAAAGGTATGAGGAACTTCCTGCAGTAGGTTCAGTGGGAAAGAGAATTGGTAGGAAAATCAGTAAACGAAATGGACTATCTGACAACAAAATGCAAGGAGGCATAGCAAACTTTTGTTCCCAAGGGCAACAGAAATAATGGGAAGACCAGAACGAGCCCTTGGTTTACCCAAAGGTGTAGGGAGGCAAACTCTATGTGCACTAGAGAATGGAAAAAGTACAGAAGACAAAGGACCCAGGAAAATTAAGAGATTAGTCAGAGAGCCAGAAACGAGTATGCACAGATAAGGAGGGAGGCCTAGCGACAGTATGAAAACGATATAGCATCGAAAATCAAATCTAACCCAAATCTGTTGTATAGCCACATCAGGAGGAAGACAATAGTCAAGGACCAGGTAATCAGGCTGAAGAAAGAAGGTGGGGAGTTCACAAGAAACGACCAAGAAGTATGTGAGGAGCTCAACATGAGATTTAAGGAAATATTTACAGTGGAGACAGAAAGGACTCCGGGAAGTCAGAATAGTGGGGTACACCAACAAGGGATATGCCAACAAGTTCTGGATGAAATACGCACAACCAAGGAGGAGGTGATGAAGCTGCTAAGTGAACTTAATACCTCAAAGGCGGTGGGACCGGACAATATCTCTCCGTGGGTTCTTAGAGAGGGAGCAGAGACGCTGTGTGTACCACTAACAACAATTTTCAACACATCCATTGAAACTGGGCAACTACCTGAGGTATGGAAGACGGTAAATGTAGTCCCCATTTTTAAGAAAGGAGACAAACACGAGGCACTAAGCTACAGACCAGTGTCACTGACATGTGTAGTATGCAAAGTCATGGAGATTATCAGGAAGAGAGTGGTGGAGCACCTAGAACGGCACAAGCTTATAAACGACAACCAGCACGGATTCAGGGAAGGAAAATCCTGTGTCACAAACCTACTGGAGTTTTATGACAAGTTAATGGAAGTAAGACTCGAGAGAGAGGGGTGGGTAGACAGCATTTTCTTGGACTGCAAGAAGGCCTTTGATACAGTTCCTCACAAGAGATTAGTGCAAAAGCTAGAGGATCAGTCACACATAACAGGAAGGGCACTGCAGTGGATCAGAGAATGCCTGACAGGGAGGCAACAACGAGTCATAGTACGTGACGAGGTGTCAGAGTGGGCGCCTATGACGAGCGGAGTTCCACAGGGGTCAGTCCTAGGACCAGTGCTATTTTTGGTATATGTGAATGACATGACGGATGTGGAGAAAATTCTCCAAAAGAGGGGGGGGTATCAGCCCTTTGTGACCTTTTCAAGGGCCCTACCCTTTCCGGCCCTTAGGAAGGGCCAGACGAGGCGTGTCTGGCTTCGAAAACAACTTAATTAATAACAGATGAACGGGCCACAGTATGTCACGTGTTGTCTGACCAAGTAGCAACGAGTATATATGATTCAAAAGACATTAGTCGTGGACGTCGGTGCGCTAATTCAATCTCCACTAACGTCGGGAAATCGGATAAGAACTCTGTTCCAGCGCGTTTAGTGATTAAAATGATTAAAATCGCGGTATATTCAGAAGTGTGCGCAGCTTCTCACTACTGCAAAAAGACTGGAAATTGTTGAACGTAGAGAGACAATCGAGTGTACTTCGTCTAACCAGGCAGTGACTCATCATCAGCGTTCTACAAATCAAGACAACGTTTTCCGGGTGTGAATTAAGGGTCCGTTACAAATACCCAAGTAAGTCTGCTCAGACATGTATATATTCATAAAACTGCGCAGTTGGGAACATGTTAATAATCTAGGCAGATTTATCATTCACCCGGTCACACGAGGGCGATCCGCCCAAACACAGTGAGTAAACCGCCGTTCAGTCCATTCAATAACTGATTATATGGCATACGCTCCTTTGGGGCAATATATTACTCACATAATTTTATTCACCCATACAGCCCTGTGGGGGATGTGAACGTCTGCATCAACCATCGGTTACTGGGATGGCTGGGTAATCGTGGATGCATCTACAAGCTAAGTATAGCAACATTAACAGTCCACTTTATCGTAGGGGTACATTCCCCTACAACGGAAGGGATAGACTCAGAAGTGTCCCTGTTGGAGATGATGTGAAGCTAATGAGGAGAATTAAATCGGACTACAAAGAGACTTGGATAAGCTGGAAGCCTGGTCCAGCAACTTGCTCCTCGAATTTAACCCCGCCAAATGCAAAGTAATGAAGATCGGGGAAGGACAAAGAAGACCGCAGACAGAGTATAGGCTAGGTGGCCAAAGACTGCAAACCTCACTTAAGGAAAAGGATCTTGGGGTGAGTATAATACCGAGCACATCTGAGGTGCGCATCAACCAGATAACTGCTGCAGCATATGGGAGCCTGGCAAACCTGAGAATAGCGTTCCGATACCTCAGTAAGGAATCGTTCAAGAATCTGTACACCGTGTACGTCAGGCCCATACTGGAGTATGCAGCACCAGTTTGGAACCCACACCTGGTCAAGCACGTCAAGAAATTAGACAAAGTGCAAAGGTTTGCAACAAGACTAATTCCAGAGCTAAGGGGAATGTCCTACGAAAAAAGGTTAAGGGAAATCAGCCTGACGACACTGGAGGACAGGAGGGTTAGGGGAGACATGATAACGACATACAAAATACTGCGAGGAATTGACAAGGTGGACAGAAACAAGATTTCCAGAGATAGAACACAGCAACAAGGGGTCACAATTGGAAGTTAAAGACTCAGATGAGTCATAGAGTTGTCAGGAAGTGGAATAGTCTGGAAAGTGATGTAGTGGAGGCAGGATCCATACATAGCTTTAAGAAGTATGATATAGCTGAGGGAGCAGAGAGAGAGAGTGACCTAGTAGCGACCAGTGAAGAGGCGGGGCCAGGAGCTATAAATCGACCCCTGCAACCACAGTTAGGTGAGTACACACACACACACACACACACGTGGGTCCCACATCCATTGTCTCTGAAAGAACGCAGACGAAAATACTCATTGAGATAGACTGGGCAGGCAATGAGGGAGGCTTCACCAGGTGCTGATGTAGAGCAAAGATTGGGGGGGTGGGGGGTAAGACAGCTGAGTCACTGGGATGTCAGGAGGCATCTCAAACTAGCAGTGATATAAGCTACAAACTGACATTAGTCAACAAAGAAGGGAGAGGATGACCCTAATGGCGTGATGGCTCTTAATTCAATTAATTGGAGCTAAACTGACGTGGTATACCCAGGCTTTTAAATATTAGTTCAAAATGTTTACCCGGGTTTTTTGAGCTAAAAAAAAAAACAAGTGTTTATTTTAATTTTTAAGCAAAGAACAATACCGCAGCTGGCCAGAGATCGAACCCGCGACTTCTCTCCAGCCTCCAGCTCACCCCCCAGCCGGGGGCCAACGCCGGGGCACCACCTGGAAAAGACCCGGACCGGGACAAAACCGGCGAACCTACTACAATACAATACAGCCTCCAGCTAGGCTGGAGAGAAGTGATTAGTTAAAGTTAAGCAGAGATGGGTGCTGCTAGTGTGTGAATGGGTGAGAACACGTCCATATCCTTTCCACTGGCTAGAGAAACATGGGGTTTCCTGTCCCTGGAAGAAAACCCTCTTCACGTATCTTCAAAGTAGGTCGCTACGCGAGTACACTAGATACAGCCAGTATGACTGCCCTGACGTCACCTGTCCTTGGCCGTATTAGAGAGAGGCAAGTACACTGAACACACATACATACACACACACACACTCTCTCTCTCTCTCTCTCTCTCTCTCTCTCTCTCTCTCTCTCTCTCTCTCTCTCTCTCAATACTGCAGAAGCGCCTCACATCAACTGAGTGCTAGGAGAGTGCAAACACTGCGTGTTGTTACTTTCAGGTTTACATCTTTTTTTTTTTTTTTTGCTCACAAATAATGTATTATATAACCGCTGAGTGATACATGTCACATGTTTGACCGTCTTACATGATCTTTGACCTTGAGATGTGCAGGTGTGACCTTTGACCTTGAGATGTGCCGGTGTGACCTTTGACCTTGAGATGTGTCGTTGTGACATTTGACCTTTAGTTGGGACGTGGTGCCTTTGGCATTGATCTTTCAGCTTGAGGTATAACGTTGTACCTTTGGCATTGACATGTGGCCCTTGACCTTGAGATGCAGTGTTGAAATTTAACTTCTCATCGAAACACTAAATTCTTTGATTTGACTGTGAATATTAAACTGACTTTTCTGGGCTCACCGTAGCATTCCACTACGTTTTATTGCGTCTACGATGTTGTATAAACACATGAAGCGGGAATGTGATGTATGGAAATAGTTTCTGTATAATATAGTGTATATATCCCAAGTGATAATGACTGCATTGTGGAGGAGGAGGAGGAGACAAAGTTAATAACAACGACGACGATGACAGTCTCAGGGTTACTAACTTCCACAGTATCACTATTCAAGGAAAACCCACGTTTTAGGTTTTACCGCAGAACCTGCTGGTTTATTGTGCGTACCATATATATTCGGTGGCTGCGAGCTCAAGTGCATACGCCTATGCAAAAGGCCTAGGAACTAGGCCCCAGAAGGGTTAACAGTAGTAGATCTGGATATAAATTACAGTTTATATTTCATATGTTGCAAGCAAATTTAGGATGCTTGCATAAAATGTGGCGTATTAAATAGTGTTTAAAAAGTGGCAATAAAGCTAACCACATGCTTTGCATTGAATTTAATCATCGTCTGTGTAAATACCAAACCGTCAGAAGTACTAGTCTCCAAGTCTCTTGTCTACTACGACATCAGTTTGTGTATATTACAAGTCGTTCCGTGCATGTGCTTATATACGTTCTATCAGTTATAGACCTACTCAGGCCTTTTACTGTATTCCTACAAAATTTAGATTCATCATTTACTCATCGTCTAATATTATTTCTAATGGTTAAAACAGACAGGTACTTTTAGGGTAGTTTCTTTGGCCAACTTAGATTTTTTTGTGTGTATACATATAGAGGGTTTCTGGGGTCAACGTCCCCGCGGCCCGGTCTGAGACCAGGCCTCGTAGTGGATCAGGGTTTGATCAACCAGTCTGTTACTGCTGGCCGCACGCAAACTGACGTACGAACCACAACCCGGCTGGTCAAGTACTGACTTTAGGTGCCTGTCCAGCGCCTTCTTGAAGACAGCCAGGGATCTATTGGTAATCCCCCTTATGTAATCTGGGAGGCAGTTGAACAGTCTTGGGCCCCTGACACTTATTGTGTTGTCTCTCAGTGTACTCGTGGCCCCCCTGTGTAGAATACTTTATTGTACATTTCCTTTCTATTAGATTTTTTAATATCTGTCCCTGGCTTTTTTCAACGAGCGTATTGTTAGTCATTATAACTTGAGTCCATTCAGTGATGACAAAGTTCAACATGGTTGCAATGATTCTTATTTAAGGAGGTGGCAATAAGTGTACATGAAAGTAGTTGGCCCTTTCCCAGGATGCGACCCACGATAGCCGGCTAACACCCATTTAATAAGAACATAATTACATAAGAATGGAGGAACACTGCAGAAGGCCTACTGGCCCATACAAGGCAGGTCCTTATCAAAACCACCACTACCTAAGAATTTATTCCCGTACTCACGACACAAATCAAACCCAGCCCCTCCCACTCATATATTTGTCCAATCTCTTTTTAAAGCCACCCAAGGTCCTAGCCTCTATCACAGTACTCGGAAGATTGTTCCACGCATCTACAACTCTGTTCGAAAACCAGTACTTGCCTATGTCCTTTCTAAATCTAAATTTATCCAATTTAAATCCGTTATTTCTGGTTCTTACTTGGTTCGATATCCTCAGTATTTTATTAATATCTCCTTTGTTTATGCCCATCATCCACTTGTACACCTCGATGATATCTCCCCTCATTCTACGCCTCTCCAGAGAGTGGAGATTCAACGCTCTAAGTCTATCTTCATACGGGAGATTTCTTATACTGTAAATCATTTTAGTCATTCTTCTTTGTATGTTCTCCAATGAATCTATATCCATCCTGTAGTAAGGAGACCAAAACTGAGCTGCATAATCCAAATGAGGTCTCACTAGTGATGTATAGAGCTGTAAAATAACTTTTGGACTTCTGTTGCTTATACTTCTTGAAATAAATCCTAGTAATCTGTTAGCCTTATTGCTCACACTTAGGCACTGTTGTCTTGGCTTTAGATTCCTGCTTACCATGACTCCCAAGTCTTTTTCACATTCTGTATGATCAAGCTCTACTTCACCTAGTTTATATATTCGAGGGATATTTTCATTACCAAGGACTAGTACCTTACACTTGTCCACATTGAACTTCATCTGCCACTTTTGAGACCAAGACATTAATTTGTCCAAATCCTCCTGGAGTTCACTGGTATCCTCCTCAGAATGAATCATACGGCCTATTTTTGTATCATCAGCAAATTTACTCATGTCACTTGCAATTCCTTCATCAAGGTCATTTATGTAAATTATGAACAACAATGGGCCTAAAACTGATCCTTGTGGAACGCCACTAGTGACTAATCCCCATTCAGATTTGACCCCATTAATGGAAACTCTCTGCTTTCTATTGGTAAGCCATGCCTCTATCCATGCTAGAACTTTACCTCCTATACCATGAGCTGCCACCTTTCTTAAGAGTCTCTTGTGAGGTACTCTATCGAAGGCCTTACTGAAATCCAAGTAAACTATATCATATTCTTTATCACTGTCTACTGCCTCAAATGTTTTATTGAAAAACGTCAGTAAATTTGTTAGGCAGGAACGACCTCTCGTGAACCCATGCTGAGATTCATTAATCAAATTATGTTCTTCAAGGTGACTTCTAATAATATCAGCTATAATTGATTCTAATAATTTGCCTACTATAGATGTGAGGCTTATTGGACGGTAATTTGATGGAATTGACTTATCCCCTGATTTGAATATAGGAACTACATTAGCTATCTTCCACATCTCTGGCACATACCAGTTAGGATGGACGTATTAAACACATTTGTTAATGGCTGACTAAGTTCCATCTTGCATTCTTTAAGTACCCTGGAAAACAACTCGTCGGGTCCCGGGGACTTATTTTGCTTCAGTTTATCTATCTGTTTGATAACCATGTCCCTCGTGACAGTAATATTAGTTAACTTGAATTCTTCAGGAACTGAATAATTGTTAATTTCTGGAATCTCATTTACGTCTTCTTGTGTAAAGACTGACAAAAAATAGTCATTAAATAGAGAACACATTTCCAGTTCGTTATCCGTCAGCTGTCCATTCCCAATTTTCCCTCACCTTCGTCCTATACACTTGAAAGAACCCTTTTGGATTAGTCTTTGATTCATTAGCAACCTTAATCTCATAGTCACGTTTAGCCTTTCTAATCCCTTTTTTTACTTCTCTTTTCAACTGAACAGAGGCCGCAGGTGCGAGACTTGCTTATACGTCTGGTTCACTCAGCATCTTGCAAGCTCAACAACGCTGCAAGGAGCACTCAGCACACTGACCAGCATAGGTGTGCTCAGCAAAGAGAGGATCACTGGTGCTCTGATGTAAATCACTAAGTGTAGGATTTTTTATATTGTGATAAGACAAACTTTACTGAGATAATTTACAAATGATTTTACAGACAGTAGTATAAATTGTATAACAGTTCTGAAGTCACACGAATCTTTTAAGCATGCATAAATAGTATTAAATAGATATGACGTAGGAGAACTCAGTAAAGTCAAATAATGCTAAGTGAAGACAAGTGCTTTCATAAGATACGACGTGTGTTGGAGTGTTAGCAAGGTAACAACTACGAGGGGATTCATAAGATACGACGTGCTGTTGGAGTGTGAGCAAGGTAACAACTATGAGGGGATTCAGGGATATCGGTTAGCGGGTTAGCCAGACTTGAGAGTTCTGGTCTGGAGGTGGGACGCACAGTGCTTCTACTCTGAAGGATGGGTACGGGATGCTTTCAAGTAAGTCAAGAAGGTAAGTAAGTTTATTCAGGTATACACAAATACATTTACATACATTATCATACATAGCAGCATAGTGTAGAGATCTAGGATAACCCAAAAAGTCAGACAGAGTGACTTATTTCCATTGGGGTCCTTTTTACTACTTAATTTTTACATTGTAGGATATATGTCATTATATTATAAAGGATATATGCATATCACTAGGAATAAGGTAAAGAGTTATTTACCCTATACATTTGTTAACTAAAAAATAAAAATCATTCTCCTCCATTTCTGTCGACATTCATCAGGTACTTTTGGTTTCTTCTTGAATGGCTTATGCTATGACTGCTTGACATGTGCAGGCAGTCTGTTCCATTCCTTTATTGCTGTACAATAAAGGTGTTTGAAGCCTGGCCACTGACTGTGGGTACTACAAAGTTGTGCTCTCTTCCCCTAGTACTATGACTGCTTTGGTTCCCAGCCTTGACAAAATTGGCAGCAAGATAAAAGGATCCTTTGAATTGTGCTGTCCCCGCATTTATGGAGAGGTAGTTAGGAAATGAACGCATGTGTTTCTTTGGGTCATCCTACGTTTCTTTGGGTCATCCTACGTTTCTTTGGATCATCCTAAGTTTCTTTGGGTCATCCTACGGTAGTGAGAAACGGATGAAGTGGTAAAAAAAAAATTAGAATTTTATGATGCCACGTTTTTTATGCCTGTATGTGAAGGGCAAAGAAAACGTCATCCAGTAAATCGTGTTATTGACTGACTTGGTATATTAAGGTTTATTTCCAGGATATCTACCAAATCATTCATATTTTAATGCAGTTTTGCATGTTCCTTATCGGAGACGAATATGTGGAAGCAGTTTTTTGCGAGTTTAGCTTGCATAATACTAAGTTATTTCCAGAACTGCAATCAATATATACTTATATGACCATGTAATTCTCCGAGGCGGAATTGACGGGCGAGAGAAGTACTGGCCAGCCTTACTTTGATATTCACAGCCTTTCCTTGTATTATAATACACACGCACAGTGTCCCATGTATTCAATTTTATTACAAAAAAACACACACACACACACAGGCACGCCACACAGTGTTCACGTGGTCGCTCAGGGTGAGCGTCTGTATGTCTGAAACGCTGGAAAGCTTACTGGTATTGGTTTTAAATTAAATATTAACATTAGATGGCGCCTGGGTATTTTATCGCTGCGGTAGTCGTCCAGGTGAGGTTTGAGGGTAAGTTGGTGTCAGGCGGGTATTATGCGAACTGGAGAAATATGTTATTCTGTAGCTGCACATTCTGCTGCATATTTTCAACTCTCTCTCTCTGGTTTGAACGTTCTAATTGTAGTCGGAGACGTGGAACATTAATGCACAGTAATGCATTTTGAATGTAACAATCTCAAACATAACCACAAATGTTTTGGTAACAAACTAACGGAAACAAGAGAACAGGACCTTGGCGTAATTTTAAGCAACGATCTCAGTTCCAAACAATGTCTGTCTGCTAGCAAGGAAACCTGCTAGAATCTTAGATTTCATGGCTAGAAACTTCGAGTATAAAACACCAGCTACATTACCATAATGATTCTCTATAATCCATACCTGGAGTTTACCTGGAGAGAATTCCAGGGGTCAACGCCCCCGCGGCCCGGTCTGTGACCAGGCCTCATGTTGGACCAGAGCCTGATCAACCAGGCTGTTACTGCTGGCCGCACGCAGTCCAACGTACGAACCACAGCCTGGCTGGTCAGGTACCGACTTTAGGTGCCTGTCCAGTGCCTGCTTGAAGACAGCCAGGGGTTTGTTGGTAATCCCCCTTATGTATGCTGGGAGGCAGTTGAACAATCTTGGGCCCCTGACACTTATTGTGTTGTCCCTCAACGTGCTAGTGGCACCCCTGCTTTTCATTGGGAGGATGTTACATCGCCTGCCGAGTCTTTTGCTTTCGTAGGGAGTGATTTTCGTGTGTAAGTTTGGTACTAATCCCTCGAGAATTTTCCACGTGTATATAACAATGTATCTCTCCCGCCTGCGTTCTAGGGAGTACAGGTTTAGAAACTTCAAGCGTTCCCAGTAATTGAGGTGGTTTATCGCAGTTATGCGTGCCGTGAAGGTTCTCTGCACATTTTCAAGGTCAGCAATTTCACCTGCCTTGAAAGGTGCAGTTAGTGTGCAGCAATATTCCAGCCTAGATAGAACAAGCGATTTGTAAAGTGTCAACATTGGCTTTGCATCCCTGGTTTTGAAAGTTCTCATTATCCATCCTGTCATTTTTCTAGCAGATGCGATTGCTACGGTGTTATGGTCCTTGAAGGTGAGATCCTCTGACATGATCACTCCCAGGTCTTTGACATTAGTTTTTCGCTCTATTGTGTGGTTGGAATTAGTTTTGTTCTCCGATGAGATTTTAATTTCCTCACGTTTTCCGTATCTGAGTAATTGAAATTTCTCATCATTGAACTTCATATTGTTTTCTGCAGCCCATTTAAAGATTTGGTTTATGTCTGCTTGGAGTCTTGCAGTGTCTGCAACGGTGGACACTGTTGAAGACACTGCAAGACTCCAATGAGGAATTTTTTTACATAATTTTCCTAAATGTAGAATATATAAATGAATAATATAATAATTGTACATAAAAATGTGATGCTGATTTGGCCCTTCTAGAAATTTCGAGTGAGGGGGATGCAGAACAGCCGGGGGAGTGACGCCGAGAAGAGACGCCATAATGAATTTAATGAGTGAACACTGGACTGAATTGTGCAATGTAATCAGGCGTTCTCGAAGGTCAGTTGGTGTTATATCGGCCTCAATCCGTAATTTAGAAATTGCTGACACTTTCCTGCTGAAGAATTTGGATAAATAGTGTGGAAAACCCTTACAATTCAGCAACAAGGATTGAAAAATAAGAGGACACCAATTCTCCAAGCAACACATCTTAGTTAAGTGATGTTTATCTATAATGTACAGTAGTTTTTGCATTAGCTATCGTAAATTTTAGCTGTTAGGGTGTGTTCCATCAGCATTAAGTGCCTTTCTGTGACAAATGGTAAGTTAATGTGTATAAAATTTATTATTCTAATGATATGGTTAGGAGAAAACCTTCCCTAGTCTCTGTAAAAATATTCCCATTAACCATTTCTAACAGTCAGGTCCTAAAATCATATACAGTCCACATTAATTTATAATTTACCATTATTGGTATTAATGTTTAATATACTAATTATTAATTTAATGTTAGGTCTAGCTTTTTTTGTGGGAATGGTAGGGAGTGGGCATCGAGGGAGTGACAGTTTGGCGACCTACTGTGACTAAGTCCCACTTACCTCACCCAAATTACTTGCAGGTAATAATTCATGTAATACCCTGTAAACCTCTTACAGGTAATTTCCCACAATCCACTTGCTAGATCGCATCTTGAATTTACCGTCGTTTTAGTCTCCGAATTGTAAGAAAAGACGAAGATATACTGAAGAGGGTACAGAAAAAACTACCAAATTTTTATCATCACTCAGAAACAAACCATATGAAGAAGAGTGAAAGCACTAGACCTCATCTCTCTTTTAGGAAACGCAGACTTCATTTAAATCTTCCTTGAAGGGTAACTACAGGGGAAAAATGTGAAGCAAAACAGCCAAGTAGATACATCTTTCACGAGGTTGGTAAAAAAGTATAGCAGAGTGTACTGAAGAGTGACATAAGGTGTTAAGTGTATAGAAAATAAAAATGTTAAAAAAAAAAAGTATAATGTTCTTACAGATAACATGTATTAATAATAATAATAATAATAATAATAATAATAATAATAATAATAATAATAATAATAATAATAATAGTAACAACAAGAAGAGATTAGATGGAGTCTGGAAACAAATTGTGCTCAAGGTGTTTTAATAATTTACTCGCGACTTTGTATATCACACTTAAAAAAAGTATAAAAAAAGTAGTTCTGAGGAGTGCGTGTGTTGTCACACTTAAAAGTATAAAACAAGTAGTTCTGAAGAGTGCATGTGTGGTATATAGATTTGAGAGATACATTTTGGCATTCCACGCCAGAGTATAGTATTTCAGCAATTCGGAAATGTCTACACTACCTTTTCTCTCTACAGTGAAGTGTCATTTTTATTCGCCGTTGACGCCAGGAGAGTCTAAATGTATTTTGTGATTAAAATATACGTGTGTATATATTAGTTTGACCGTGATCCACCTTTCAAAGGAAGGAAAGCATGGATCTTGTCGAAGGAACTCTTCTTCTAAAGGAATGACGCTGAATTAGGCCTAGTCTTCTTACCAAACTTTTTAAAGTACACTGTGAAGATTTCCATATTGTGTAATGCAGTATAACTTGGAACGAATTTTGGTTATGGTTTGTGACACAAACCATAACCATAATTCACCATAGTGAGTTTTGATTTTTATTGCATTTTGATAATGATTTATGTTATATGACAGCACAGTAACCACGATGGTAGCAAATTATTCAAAGAGAGAGGAACATTGGTAATGATTTCAGCAACGTTTTTTTTATGCAGAGGGCTGAATAACTAGTGGTTTCTAGTTCACTTTAAATAATACAAATCAATCCTTCATGATTCATAACTGTGTGTACTCACCTATTTGTGATTGCGTGTGTGGGGGGGAGGATGGGTGGAGCATAAAGGGAAGGGATGGAAAGACGAAGGTGAAATCAGAATTAACATAACAAACTAGAGAGGAACTAGGCGTGGGGAAGTGACGTCATGAGCAATTTGTGACATCAAGACTTGCCAGGCTATGCAAAGGGACTCAAGAACTATAATTCAATAGCCAGATCAAGTATTTTGGGGAGGTTTGGGGCTGAGTCGAGTATTTGGGATACTCGATTCAGTGTAATTGATGTGGAATACTCGATTCAGGGTAACTGATCTGGAATACTTGATTCAGAATAATTGATCTCGAATACTCTTTTCAGGTTAATTGATCTGGGATACTCGATTCAAGTTAATTGATCTGCTGATGTCTATGTATCCTGGAGTTTACCTGGAGAGAGTTCCGGGGGTCAACGCCCCCGCGGCCCGGTCTGTGACCAGGCCTCATGGTGGATCAGAGCCTGATCAACCAGGCTGTTACTGCTGGCCGCACGCAGTCCGACGTACTAACCACAGCCCGGCTAGTCAGGTACCGACTTTAGGTGCCTGTCCAGTGCCTGCTTGAAGACAGCCAGGGGTCTATTGGTAATCCCTCTTATGTACGCTGGGAGGCTGTTGAACAGTCTTGGGTCCCTGACACTTATTGTGTTGTCTCTCAACGTGCTAGTGGCACCCCTGCTTTTCATTGGGGGATGTTACATTGTCTGCCGAGTCTTTGCTTTCGTAGGAAGTGACTCTCGTGTGCAAGTTTGGTACTAATCCCTCTATGATTTTCCAGGTGTATATAATAATGTATCTCTACCGCCTGCGTTCTAGGGAGTACAGGTTTATGAACTTCAATCGTTCTCAGTAATTGTTTTGGTTTATCGCAGTTATGCGTGCTGTGAAGGTTCTCTGCACATTTTCTAGCTCAGCAATTTCACCTGCCTTGAAAGGTGCAGTTAGTGTGCAGCAATATTCCAGCCTAGATAGAACAAGCGACCTGAAAAGTGTCATCATGGGCTTGGCATCCCTGGTTTTGAAGGTTCTCATTATCCATCCTCAGTGTATAATATACCCAAAATATCTTTATTCTCATTTTAAGTTTCCTTAATATTTGCGTCTTGGTAGATTGCGACCATCGAGTAACCGGATTGTTGGTTAATTAATTAGGTTTAAAGCCTATCGACTACACAGTCATTATGGCTGCATGTACTTGTTCACCACTAGTCAAGGATGCTATAATTTCTAAAATAGGGATTAAAATAGTCTCAGTGTATATGCCCTGAGATATAAACTCCTGTGTATATAACCTTGCAGTTGGTATGCCTTACACCTAGCTACTAAATATAATATAGTCAACAATAATATACTGATTTGGCTGACGACCTCCTAATGGAATGGACATATCAGGTGTGAATTCTCGCAGTTGTATGTAATACTCATCGCCATCATACATATTACAGCCATGTCTCGAGAATTTTTGTTTCCGACTCCGAAAGTGTTATAAGCTATCCAGAAATTCGACTCCACACAATCTAGCGTAGCCTAACCAAACAAAATAAATCGTGTCCTCCGGGGACCCTGGACACACCAATGTTCTCTTGGTAGTGAACACGCAGGAAACTGTTGGAGCTGTTAATGATTAAAATTTGCTGGGGTTTTAAAATTGTTGTGGAAAGGGGGGGGGGGGGGGGGGGGGGGGGGGGGGGGGGGGGGGGGGGGGGGGGGGGGGGGGGGGGGGGGGGGGGGGGGGGGGGGGGGGGGGGGGGGGGGGGGGGGGGGGGGGGGGGGGGGGGGGGGGGGGGGGGGGGGGGGGGGGGGGGGGGGGGGGGGGGGGGGGGGGGGGGGGGGGGGGGGGGGGGGGGGGGGGGGGGGGGGGGGGGGGGGGGGGGGGGGGGGGGGGGGGGGGGGGGGGGGGGGGGGGGGGGGGGGGGGGGGGGGGGGGGGGGGGGGGGGGGGGGGGGGGGGGGGGGGGGGGGGGGGGGGGGGGGGGGGGGGGGGGGGGGGGGGGGGGGGGGGGGGGGGGGGGGGGGGGGGGGGGGGGGGGGGGGGGGGGGGGGGGGGGGGGGGGGGGGGGGGGGGGGGGGGGGGGGGGGGGGGGGGGGGGGGGGGGGGGGGGGGGGGGGGGGGGGGGGGGGGGGGGGGGGGGGGGGGGGGGGGGGGGGGGGGGGGGGGGGGGGGGGGGGGGGGGGGGGGGGGGGGGGGGGGGGGGGGGGGGGGGGGGGGGGGGGGGGGGGGGGGGGGGGGGGGGGGGGGGGAACTGTTTGGTAAGCTGTTAATGAATTACCAATCTTGCTGGGGTTTTATTTTGTCGAACTTCCAGTACTCTCTCATGAGCTTCGAACTACTAGTAACAACGTTGGCCCGAGTTCGGACACAACAAATTGTTATCAATCAAACAATAATTAGGTTCTTTGTCAACTTCCCACCACTGTCGGATTTGGGAAACTACATTTTCACGTTTACGTATCGAAAGAAAACAACAAACACCTCTTAGCAAGGGCTACTGGAGTCGCACTATCAATTTCCCATATCTTAATATTATTATTATAATCAAATAGAAGAGCTAAACCACAGGGGTTATACAGCGCTGCCATATCTTAATAAACTGTCCTATCATAGTGCATGCAGATTTCACTTGCGACAACTTCAACGGCCTGACGCACTCTAACTAACCTCCTCGCCGAAAGTCCCACCTTTAACTGATTCACTCTTGACTTTTTTAATGGAAACTAATTGCACCAACTTTGGCTTTAATTTTTCACCTGTATGACCCATAAAGGTTTAGCTCATGTTTTTAATATAGCAATACCCCATACAAGTTTACCGATTCCTTCAGATTAAAAGCAAATCAATAATATAACCAATAATATAATTAATCTAAATATTAAAAATACATAGTAATAATATTAATACATTTTAAAATAATAATACCCCTCGAGGAAGGTGTCCTGATCCAAGGAGGTGTATTTAACCTCCCCTTGGACGAAACCTGATTGTCTCCCATTTCTCAGATCCTATATGACTCCTACGGGTTTAGCGCTGGCCCTGATTAAATTAAAATGATAAAATTGCTGGCGTGTGTGACTCGTGAGGTGGTGTTCCCAGCTACCTACTGAGCAAGGGAGTGCTAGCAGCAAGTCATGTCACTCATCGACCCCAAGACTGCATCCCTTCCAGACGCTTGCTAGTGGTGGTGATGGACATAGGCAGCGTACTCTACATACTACTCATCCCACATAGGCAGCGTACTCTACATACTACTCATATAGCACATCCCACTCATACTTCCCGTCCTAGACTGGTATATAATATACTCCATTCCTACCCTTCGCAGCCTGGTATATAGCATACTCCACTACCACCAGATTTGTTCGATTTTATTTAATTATGTTAATTATGAAAAAAGTGTCACGGTGGATTATTGATAATAATCAAACTATATGATAAGCAGATAGCCTCTTTTTTTTCCCCTTTACTATGTACACGTTCCCAGTTAATTTTCTTATCTAGTTCCCAGCGTCAGTTTCTAATGTTTTTAACCCCTCAAAGGAACGTCTTGAGGCCGATGAAGGGCTCTTCATCCAAGGAATTGAATCATCCTTAAATCGAGCCTGATTAGCTACATTTCTCACATATGTATTGTATCTAGGAATGTGGATGGGAGTTAAGATAAATACAATTTACACTGCTGTTTCACTCCATATACAACAACGCATCCCCCCTTCCGGTAATGGAATACCGGAAAAGTTGAACTAACTGCAAATCCTACAACTTTTTATTAGAATTACTGTTTTAAGATTCCGATTACCTCCACTACCAGCTCAATGGCACGATTGAGGAAGTGTCTTTCGGAGAGTGAATATTTTAATAACCAGGTTTGCATTAGATCTCAGTGTTGTTTCCAGGAAGGTGTTGTATAAACGCTTCCTGTTTTTCTGGTAGGCTGGCAGCGTGTTCTTGAGGACAAGGTCTGGTGTGGTCTTAACGACTGACTGTGGTGCATCTAAAAAGATATCACGTCTCCGCTTCTGTGAATCCGGATGTATATACACTTCCTTGTCTGTGTAGTGGATGAAGACTTTCGTAAGAGACGCATTAGTGACCCTGAAGTTGTCGCTCTCCTTATTTCCGTATCAGACAAAGTAACACAGTAAATCGGTGTTCACACGGTGGAGAATCAAATCAGTTTTTTTTGTACAATACGTCATATAGCCGCGGGATCCTCCACAAGTGTAGCAACAAGACATACCCGCGTTTTTCTTTTACAAAGGAGAAACCTGAATTATAACATTCATAAGAAATGCATTGTTGATTCAAGTTACTAGCACATCTGCTCCACCTACGGCTGTCTACACTGATAGGATGTAGCACCAATCAGTGTAATAACAATTTACACTAGAGAGGATGTCGGTTACTGTGTTACACTCGCATACATACTCGTGAGATACAAATGACAGAAGAACCAACAACAATCTTAACTTGTCTCCCGAATCACACCTAAATAGAATAGCATCGTCGGTATATTTCGAACTAGCAAACATAAAAATGGACTTGAGAAATCAGATTAAAAAATAAATTTAAGTACTATTCACTACATAAGGAATGGAAACGTGGTGGAAACACACCTGGTAAAACAAGAAAATACAAAATTAGAGATGCCAACAGGTTGGTGCCTCTAGTACATAGAAGTTATATTTATTTATTAACACATCGACTGACCCCCATCAAGGCAGGGTGACCTGAAAAAGAGGAAACACTTTTATCATTCACTCCATCACTGTTCCATAACATAAAAGTTATGAATATATAATTAAGTGAAATAGACTAAGTCTTTGGAAAAGAAGTGGAATGAACTGTCTTTCCTAGAATAATTAGCCCCAGGGGGTTATGTTAGGTGAACATAAACTTCAAGTTTAAGGAAATGTCCCTATGTCTTCACTCGCCTGGGAATCGAACCCGAGTCTGTTCGATTGTGAGCGAAATGATTTACCACTTAAATGAGATAGCTAACGTCAACCAAAGGTAAGAGGTGGGCTCATGAGCCAGAGCTCAACATTCAGAACCTTCTTTAGGCTAATACTGAGAATTCACGTTGAAGAATTGTGTAATTATAAAATTTATATGATGGTCGAAGAAATACATATTTAAGCTTTCATTGGAAACCTAGTATTTTTTTTTAACTTACAGCAGCGTTCTGCTTGGTGATGGTCTTGTATTTACACTGATCCAGATGACAAAGTTCTTATTTTTATTGCAATTGTGCTTATGTGTTGCGTCATCAGCCATGTTTGTTCCCGTTTTTTGTGGCGAAACCATAAATGTTGGAATGGGAAGAGGGCGCCTGCGAGAGCTCCAGGTTTGTACGTAATACTGTAAAGTTAACTTAACCTTAATGTTTTAAGGTCTAAACCCAATTTAAAGTATCCAGTGAACTCTTAAGATACTCAATTAACCACCATTGTTGCTCACTTTGTGACCAAGTGGTATTTCTGCAGGTATTTTGCATCGTGGAGGAGAGAGTTGTCGGTTGCCACCAAGTATAATATACCGCGGAGTGAGTGGTGACGCTCACTCTCCCACCAGCCACCGACGCACCAGCATACATAACAAGTCTGCCCACGTCCATCACCCTGTGCTCTGGTGACGCTACCATCGACCCTCAAAATAGATCAGTTTAGTGGTCTTATTAATGGTTTACCATGGTGGTTTCTACAATATCTGAAAATGTACAAATCTCTGTTCGCGTAAACGAGATTTATTACTCAGACTATTCCGATACGCAGGATAGGTGAGACATTGCAGTGTCGTTGCTCTGAGTTTGTGTATAAAACATTGTGATATAGCCCAGTTATTGGAGGGACATAGTGGCCCCTGGAAATAAGTATCTGCAAGGGAAGGCGCATCTAATGCCAAGTGAAACCCCAAAGAAGGAACAAGAGCGTGTATTAATTGTAAAAACTGAAAAGATGGCTCGCCTGGACGCTATAACCATGGTAAGTAATATTAATGGTGAGAAATTGTTAATCTTAATGACAAGGAAACTATAAATCATACTTAACTTTTTTAGCATGCTAGTGAATGGCAGGTACTCTGTTCGATTTAAGGAGGCAGGATCAGGTTCAATTCCTTGGATTCAGAGCACCTCACCAGCATCAAGGTACCTCTTCATGGGTATAGAAACTTTAATAATATTTACAATATCTTGGTTGGTAGACACACCAAAGACTTAGTTACAATTCATTTGCAGCGCTGTATGACCCTGGCAGGTTTAGTGCTTCCTTTTGATTATAATAATAGTTCATTTCAATTGTTAATGATTATAGTATCAAACGTTAGTGCAGGTATATACGTAAGTAAAGAGTGCTAACTAAAGTGTTTGCAATTTTAAACTGAGAAGGCTTAATTCCATTAAATATTTCTTGTAAGTCAAAAGCTTTATTTTTTTTATCACGTTTAATGAATTTACTGACAAGTGACGAATTCCTTAGTCCAGATATTAATTATGAAAACCTTGCAATTTCCATAAGATTCATAATGCTCAAGTTAATTAAAACTTGGTTTCCCTTTAAAATGAAAATTAGTTTTGAACAGTGCCAAAACCATTCAGTTGCCCAGTAAACATCTACTAATCTACTATCCCATGTTTATATACAGTAGCATGTATCCTCTACGATATTCCTTCCCCACATCTTACAGCAAAGGCATTTTTCACAATTATCTCTTCCCCCATTAAGGTATACTATTTGTTTCACCATAATGCTCATGGTAGCAATGTCATAGCCAGTTACAATTTTTTTTTCATTTCCTAAGCAAGAATAATTTCCTGTATTCCTCTTATTTGATTTTGTCACTCACGTGGTTTTGTGCTGTATACTCGTACTAGGCACGTGTGACTGCGAGTGACCTAGGGCGAGGCTGCGCTACACGCGGTGCGGTCACCCATCCAATTGACCGGACATCTGTTCCTAATCTGATTGACAGTGGACCGCTTTCCTAATAACATCATTCTCGATCGCCATACTACAGAGTATCGCACTACAAGATTATTTAAATCTTGCGAATGAAACAGTTGGGTTCATTCCCTTCTTCAACTGGGTTTATCCCCCTTCCTGAAACTGCGTTCCCTTTGGACCTACACCCCTCAAGGGAGGTTCCTTGATGGGGAGGGGTGCACCTGCACTCCTCAAGGGAGGTTCCTTGATGGGGAGGGGTGCACCTGCACTCCTCAAGGGAGGTTCCTTGATGGGGAGGGGTGCACCTGCACTCCTCAAGGGAGGTTCCTTGATGGGGAGGGGTGCACCTGCACTCCTCAAGGGAGGTTCCTTGATGGGGAGGGGTGCACCTGCACTCCTCAAGGGAGGTTCCTTGATGGGGAGGGTGCACCTGCACTCCTCAAGGGAGGTTCCTTGATGGGGAGGGGTGCACCTGCACTCCTCAAGGAGGTTCCTTGATGGGGAGGGTGCACCTGCACTCCTCAAGGGAGGTTCCTTGATGGGGAGGGGTGCACCTGCACTCCTCAAGGGAGGTTCCTTGATGGGGAGGGGTGCACCTGCACTCCTCAAGGGAGGTTCCTTGATGGGGAGGGGTGCACCTGCACTCCTCAAGGGAGGTTCCTTGATGGGGAGGGTGCACCTGCACTCCTCAAGGGAGGTTCCTTGATGGGGAGGGGTGCACCTGCACTCCTCAAGGGAGGTTCCTTGATGGGGAGGGGTGCACCTGCACTCCTCAAGGGAGGTTCCTTGATGGGGAGGGGTGCACCTGCACTCCTCAAGGGAGGTTCCTTGATGGGGAGGGTGCACCTGCACTCCTCAAGGGAGGTTCCTTGATGGGGAGGGTGCACCTGCACTCCTCAAGGGAGGTTCCTTGATGGGGAGGGTGCACCTGCACTCCTCAAGGGAGGTTCCTTGATGGGGAGGGGTGCACCTGCACTCCTCAAGGGAGGTTCCTTGATGGGGAGGGGTGCACCTGCACTCCTCAAGGGAGGTTCCTTGAACCATTGCTGCAATTCCTTGAATCAAGCCTAAATACATTCCAGTTCCATAGAAGTTATAGTCTAACCCGCTTTTGGTGTTATACCCCCCAAAAAAGTTACCTGTGGTAACTTTTTTTTTTGAGTGACCACTATCATTTCAGTCTTAAAATTAAGAGATTAAAATCTCATTGTATATGGTTAAACCTTTTATATAGTTGTTACATGGATGTTCATATGTATTTTTTTTTTTGTAAGAAAATATATTGAGAATTTTTCTTTTCAGCCTTAATTCCTAAAATGAGCTTTCAGCTTACTGGATTTCTTTGCAACTAAAGGTTACCAAACAGATTGGTCGCTTAGACAATTAAAGTAGTTGCAACCCTTGATATCACTGCTCTTACTAAAACTAATTTCTTCTGTTCATGCCGTACACAGTTTAAGTAATTAGGGTTAAGTATGTTCCAGTTTAATTTTTATATAACATTTAGCCATAACATGAGTTTGTACTGTTAAATATGTGAGTGTTGAACTCCCCTCCCCGCGCCTCCCGGGTTGGGGGGGGGGACGGTTACATCGAGCTGCCTCAAACCAGTTCATAGCAACTCTACTCCCTCCCTCCCAGTTACTCTTGCTTTACTATATTTAACCCTTTTACAAATTAATTTAATATATATATATATATAATTATAATGTAATGTAGTGCTTTGTAAGTAAAATACAAAAATCTTTTTACCCTTGTCTGATCAAACGTACAGTAGTTTTTTCCCAAGACATTCCATAGTAATAAATATGTTACATCATAAAATAAATGGAAAAGGCGTTTTTTGGCGCTCATTCATAGACCCAAGCATCATGTGCATGGTTTAAATGTTCATTTAGACATGCTGTAACACTTATTTAGAATGCCCTGAAAATCCCAGATTATTTTAAGATATTGAGTTATCTCATTTTTTTGTCAAGTATTTATAATCGCAAGGTATGTGAGGTAGCTTCTGAGAGTTGTAGAAAGAGCCACTATTACAACACGTTCAAGTTATAAATATTTTCTTCATTAAAGGCATACCCGTAAAATTGAAAAAAAAAAAAATATTAACAATGAAAGCAAAACAGAGAACATTATTTATCTACTAGAATAGCTAGGGTTAGTGACGCTACAGTATTATAATTGCAATATATTCACATCTTGGTTGCAATATATTCGCATCATCTTGGTCTGTACGTATTATATCGTACCCTATACTTGCCAACTCGCTTGAGTTAGCCATTAACAATATGGTGCCACTTCAGGTGATTGGTGGAGAACGTGGGCCGGGCCTCGGCACGACTGCTCATTGGTCCATACTCGGCGTCAAGAATACTTTTGGAAGTGTTGCTGACTGAAGGATTAATTCATACAAAAATAATAAAATAAAAACCCATTAAAGGCGGGTTCTTGACTGGTAATCCTACGAGTTTAGCGCTCCCATGATTATAATAATCTTGACTGGTAAAGGGCTCTTGATCCAAAGAATTGAACCTGTCCTCCCCGGTTATACCTGATTACCTCCTATTCTCCAGGGCTCTATAACGCTACAGGTTATGAATTAATTGCATATATTAAGCGAACAGCACATGGTTTTGAATATAAATAATGCTTGGTATATTTAGAACGTCCGGTTTAAACGGCCCTTCATAGTTCACTAAGGTTAAAATTAAGTGATCTAACATGTCAATGCCAGATAACATATTTCATTGCTTTATTAAGTTTTCAAATTGAACATTATTGAATTTCTCATCCTTCAAGGGAGGTTCCTTGATGCCGGTAAGTGGCTCTTTGATCTAAGGAATTAAACTTGACCTCTTTCTTGAATCGAACTCTATTGCCTCCTATTCCCACCAGGAGCTGTATGATTACGGGTTTAGCGCTTCCGCATGAATGTAATGATAATCTGAGTTTCTCATATTGTGTCGTTTAGAGAAAATTTTACTGTAAAATACTATTTGCAAATACTGCACTGCTGTTTATTATATTTTCCACTTAATTTGACTATAATGTAAAGACGAGAAACTAAGTGCAGTATATTAAGTTTGTTTAGTAGAAAGCTTGTGTTTAGAATGTGTTGTGGCAAGCTGCCAACTCCCAACCCCTCTAGGAAGGTTCCAAGTCGCAGGTGAGGGACTTTTGATTCAAGGAAATGGACTTGCCCATCCATTTCTTATATCTAACCTGAATACTGCCCATTCCCCAGTGTTGTATGACACTGACGGGTCTAGCGTTCCCTCCTTAATGTGATGCCACCTCAGAGCCACTTGTATGGGTAAAAATAACATCCTCGTATGTTAGAGAATTTACAACTTTAAATATACAGTACCAGTTTATGCATGAATATATAAATATTCTAGCTTTTTAGTAATACTGCAGTGATTTTTATGGCGTTGTAAGGTTACATAATTTCATTTATTCCAATATTAGATCGCTTGGTACATACCTTGCGCAACAAAGCATTTTGAGCTAAGTCATGCTGTTCTCTCACCCCGGCTTTAGTTAAAGCTGACCTTGATATTTGTGTTTTAGTTTAGTTTCAGACATCGGTTAAGTTTTGAAACAATTACCATGTCTTAAGAAGTTAGCTAATACATATACATGAGGGAATTTTACAAAACAACGCTTGTCAGCTCTCAAGAGAAAAATTTCATTACAACTCGTATTTGAGTACGTAACTTGTAAAGATAAAAGGCAGAGATATTTAGCATTTATACGGTGACTTAAAAAAAAAACTAGCCTCATTAAAAGATAAATCAAGAGGCCTCATTTGAAACTAAAGACTGTGCCGAAAGGGCAAAAGAAAATATTTAAATTGTCCGACTGCTGTTGGAGAGCATATCTCTGTTCCCATAACTATAGCTAATGACCAGGATCAGTCCTTTTCCAATGATCTTCACCTATATAAATTATCAGCCAGGTGGAATATATAATTATTTACAAATGATACAACTATTTTATGCAAAATAGGAAATAAAGCTTGTAAAATATTATATTAGGATAAACTCAGAGTAAAAAGTTATACTGACACCTAAAGTTGATAATTGCCCTGTAACGGAATTTTGCGAAAATGAAAACACTCCATAAGTAATATTTGTGATGCAATTTTAAGAACATTGTATGAAGATCTTGGTGACTATAAAAAAAAATCGTGACGGATATTATCGATATTGGTTTGATCCCTCTTTACGACTCATGTTTATAAAGTGATATTCTTGGCTCAATTATTTTAATGCATGTGCTCAGAGTGAATGAAAACGGTAAATTCGATCGCTCATTCCGTTATTAATTACATAGTAATAAGCCCCCAGGCATAGTCGCCTACTACATGCCTGGGTTTCGGGGTTAGGATCCAAAAAATTTCCATTTGGGATATAGTACATGTTTTGTGCGTATGTATATATATAAATTTTGGCTTTCTGCTTTGATTAACATTTCTTTGGCTCTACAGTCTCCGCTGGTGAAGTCTTTTGTGGCTGGGTCGTTCTCTGGGACCTGCTCTACCATCCTTTTCCAGCCACTTGATCTGGTCAAGACTCGCCTCCAGACCACCATCACCATACCGTGAGCATTTTGTGTATGCATGCGAATATATTAGTGTATTTAAGAATGTTAGTAGGGAAAGAGAGGGGTTTGATTTGCAGGAACTTGCAATGCGCATTTTTTTTTCTGACTATTTTTTCCATCCTTTGATATTAAGGGGATACATATCTAGTAATTTCCTGTCGAAAATATTCGACAGGTCTAGATAAAGTTAGTCAGTCTAGTTATTATGTCAGCATGTACATCAATTCGTACACTAGTGTACACCCATGTATGTACCCCATAACCGTTATACGTTAGTCACGTGATCACTAACAGTTATGGGGCACATATATGGGGAGTACACTAGTGAGTGAACAAGCTGGTATACATGCTACTGATAATTATATTCATGGGAAAGCGCTGAATCCTAGGGAACTAGTACAGCATCTGGAAAATGGAAGATAATCAAGCTTGATGTGAGGAAGGGCCATGGTAGCTACAATTATACCTTGAAGTATCTCTTAAGCATTATATTACTGGTTCGACATTTATAAAATTGTTCGTTTGAAATTCATTGAATTTCGCGACCTAATATGCAGTACACTTACCTACTTCATGGGTAGCTAGAAAATTAATTTCCGTGGTATTATGGTACAAGATATATTTTATGCATTTGATATTTATAAGCTCTTAATACAGTGCAATTAGACGAACCTTGAAATACATTAGGTTGGGGATGTTTGGAGGGAGAATTGAGTAGGTTGAGTTGGTTGACAGATGAGTAGCTTGCCAAGTTCAAACGATTTGCCCAATAGTGTAAGTCCGGCTGTAGTTGCTTGTTCTGAACCTTCGCTTAGAAGCTAAGCTGAAGGTGCTTAGTGGCCTTAGGTTCAGACCTAACAGCCTTACTCCCCAGGCGCTGTAGAAAATATGTGGATGCTATAATAATGTTTGTATTTTTTAATTTCTCAACTTTAGCTATTAGTCAAAGAAAAATGCAATTACAGCATGCCTTACTCATTCTAGCCCTAGCTACAGTAACAAAATTATATTTTATGGAAACAAGCAGTTTTCTCAAACCAATGCCCCTCAAGAGAGGTTCATTGACACTGGTGAGGGGCTTTTAATTGGATTTGATCTCCCCCACCTTGAAAGAATCTGGTTGCCTTCCATTTACCTTTGCGCTGTATAACCCTTATGCATAGGTCTAGTGCTTTTTCATGCATTTAAGAATCTGAAGCAGAGGTAACGTGCCTTCACGTCATGTTAATTTTATCTTCGCCATCCTTTCTATTTTCCTAGGCTATTCTCCCCTTTCTCGCTTATATAATATATATATAATGTGCCGAATAGGTAAAATTGGTGAATTAGCAAGAACTCGTTTAAAATTAAGTCCTTTCAAAAAATTTATTATACATTTAAAGATATATATTTTTTTTCATTTATGTTAATGTAAAAATTAATAATTGTGTACCAAAAAACCTTTGAAAACTTAGCTAACCTTATTATAACAAACAATTTAATTTAGCTTAATCCAATTAAATATTTTTTAGATAAGTTTACAATAATTTAATAAACAAGCACAATTAAATATATTTTTTCGTTAGGTTCAGAATGATTTTTGCGAAATTATTGCATACACAAATTTTCGCTTGTCTTGTTCGGCAAGAAGAGCGTTGCTATTTAAACCAAAGTCGTAAGTTTTACCTACTCTGCACGACATATTTATATTTCACATTAGCACTTTGGTTCCAGGTAGGAAACAAACATTAATATGAAAAGTAGGATCAAAGCTGCCAGGAATACCATTTTAGGATATCCAGTTTGTAAAATGTTTTGGATGTTCATCACAAGAATCTACACTGATATTAAATGTTAAAATATGCTTTAAATAATATAAAGATATTTAGTAACTCGTTAAAATTTGTACAAAGTATAACCTTTTATATTGAATTATAAGACCAAAGCTTATATTACCTTTGTTTAAAAACCTGTTTATCTAGACTAAGTGAAACTGGCTGTGGTGGTTTATTAGAAAACTACTGTGCTGTACTGTGCTGTACTGTGCTGCACTGTGCTGCCGGTAGGTTCCCACTAGTGCCACTAGGCACTAGCGTAAAGGATACTTTATTCCATTAAATATGGATGAAAGTAAACTCAGTGTATGCTCAGAGCTACACAACTTTAGGTGTGTATACCCTCTGGTGTCAAGGTGTACCGGGAGTTAGCTACGGGGCCAACCCTTTGTGAAATCGGGAAGCTTACTTGATATATAGGCTGGACACAGTATATCCAGCGAAGTTACTGGGCATTGTATCATCTTTATCAGCATATTGTTTGATCCGTTCATTGAAGTGTCTAAGCTTAACTAGCTTCAACCATAAATCACTTTGTTCATTACTGAACGATGAATCCCTAATTCTGAAGCATGTTTTCCTGCTTTCTAAATGATCCCAGAATGATGCTGGGCGACCAGACGGCGTGTTCTTCCATAGCTATAAGGTTTTAGATAAGGGAAAATTCTCATTAGTTTATTTTTAATCAGGGGAAGCGCTAAGCCTATGTAGGGATCATATAGCGCCTAAGGAACGAGAGAATTAGTTCCTTAGATTAGGAGCCCTTCCCCGGCACTATAGCCACTTCCCTTTCATACCGAAAGAACAGCGTTCTTGTATTTTCTTTAACGAAGTTTCCACTCCCTCTATTCCATTTTAGATACTACCATTTTATTGGACTAAATTTTACCATTTTGAGTATTTGTATATGTCAGATAAGAGTGACCGATGCATCGCACATGGACATACACATACATGCGTAATATATACAGTACTACATATGATCCACGAGCTATGAATTTACCTTTGTAAGATAACTAGGCAAGTCACCCACAAAGTTGAGAGACCGGGTGGGGGATGGGGGAGGAGTGTTGGTGTGCGCGCTTCAGTGTGGGGCTGACTGGCTGGCTGGCTGACCTCGCACAGGGTCCCAGTTCTACCCTCGCTCCAGCCCTGCGCCATCGCCTCACATATACGCAAACTTCCCATATATATTTTTTATCATACTTTTTAAAGTACAGTACAACATCGGCTGGCATTTACTGAGATTCTAAATTAAGACCTATATAATAAGTTATAAAACAGACAAGTTGTAGTCGCCAAATTTGACAGCGGTGGATGTTCCTCCCCGGAGATAGCTGTTTGGGAGGGCTCATAGACCAGTCGTTGCTACCTCCACTCCACTACCCGTATTTGTTATAATGGAATGTGTGGCTGACCTGGAGTAAATGAAGGTTGTGTGGGTATCAGTCCACCTTGTAACTAGGGGTGTAACCGGCAGGCTTAAGATTGAATTTTAGAATGTCTATTTATAGACTAGTCTCGATTAAACAGAGCGATTCAAAGTGAAGAAACCACTTGGACAGAAATATGATAAAGGTGCAGTACTGTATGACCCTTAAGAGTTTAGCGCCTATGATTGTAATTTGTAATAATGAAACAGGTAAGACTGTATATATCGATTTCAGATACACTTCAGTTGATCTTCCGTGTTGAAGTGTG
The DNA here is from genome assembly GCA_009830355.1 of Cherax destructor. Lineage (NCBI taxonomy): Eukaryota > Metazoa > Arthropoda > Malacostraca > Decapoda > Parastacidae > Cherax > Cherax destructor. The sequence goes on from WNWK01016967.1 coordinate 33,504, forward strand.
TATGTACACAGTTGTGTTCTGTGTATGTATAAATTAATGTATGTATATATTAATGTATGTATATATTATGTATGTGTATATTATGTATGTATATTATGTATGTATATTATGTATGTATGTATATTATGTATGTATGTATATTATTATGTATGTATATTATGTATGTATATTATGTATGTATTATGTATGTATATTATGTATGTATATTATGTATGTATATTATGTATGTATATATATTATGTATGTATATTTTGTATATTTATGTATGTATATTTTGTATTAAAGTATGTATGTATATTATGTATGTATGTATATTATGTATGTATGTATATTATGTATGTATTATGTATGTATGTATATTATGTATATATGTATATTATGTATGTATGTATATTATGTATGTATATATATTATGTATGTATATATATTATGTATGTATATATATTATGTATGTATATATATTATGTATGTATGTATATTATGTATGTATATATATTATGTATGTATATATATTATGTATGTATATATATTATGTATGTATATATATTATGTATGTATATATATTATGTATGTATATATATTATGTATGTATATATATTATGTATGTATATATATGTGTATGTATATATATTATGTATGTATATATATTATGTATGTATATATATTATGTATGTATATATATTATGTATGTATATTATATATTATGTAATGTATTATATTATTATGTATGTATATATTATGTATTATATATATTATGTATTATATATATTATGTATGTATATATATTATGTATTATATATAATTATGTATATTATATATATATATTATAATATGTATTATATTATGTATATTAATATTATTATTATGTATATATATTATGTATTATATATATTATATGATATTATATTATGTATATATATATTATGTATGTATATATTATTATGTATTATATATATTATGTATTATATATATTATGTATTATATATATATATATATTATTATATATTATGTATGTATATATATATTATTGTATGTATATATATATATTATTATGTATATATTATTATGTATTATGTATATATATATTATGTATATATATATTATGTATTATATATTATTATGTATATATATATATATATTATATATTATGTATTATATATATTATATGTATATATATATGTATGTATTATATATTATATTATATTATGTATGTATATATATATTATGTATGTATATATATTATGTATGTATATATATTATATATGTATATATATTATGTATGTATATATTATATTATTATATATGTATGATATATTATGTATGTATTATTATGTATGTATATATATTATGTATATATATATTATGTATTATATATATTATTATGTATATATATTATGTATGTATATATATTATGTATGTATATATATTATGTATGTATTATTATATTATGTATGTATATATATTATGTATGATATATATGTATGATATATATTATGTATGTATATATATATGTATGTATATATATATCATTATGTATTATATATGTATGTATATTATATTATGTATTAATATTATTTATATATGTATATTATATTATGATATATATTATGTATGTATATATATTATTATATATATATTATGTATGTATATATATTATGTATGTATATATATTATTAAAAAAAAAAAAAAAAAAAAAAAAAAAAAAAAAAAAAAAAAAAAAAAAAAAAAAAAAATATTATGTATGTATTATTATTATGTATTTTATATTATGTATGTATATATTATGTATGTATATATATTATGTATGTATTATTATTATGTATGATTATGTATATATATTAGTATGTATATATATTATGTATGTATATATATTATGTATGTATATTTTTATTATATTATGTATTTTATATTATGTATGTATATATTTATGTATGTATATATATTATGATATATATATGTATATAAAATGTATGTATGTATATTATGTATATTATATGTATGTATTATATTTTGTATGTATTATATTATGTATGTATATATATTATGTATGTATATATATTATGTATGTATATATATTATGTATGTATATACACGAACCTGTTGGTCTGTGAGATTATTGCTCTAACGATGAGATATAAAGTCAGTCGTAGTTAGCGCTGGTTAGTAGCGTTGTTGGTATGTAAAGCACGTTAATTGACGAAGACATTAAAACCTGATAATCAAGAATGATTTGGAGCACTTTGTAGAACTCCCTCTTAAATAAAGCTATAGATCTGTTAATAGTTTATCTTATACTTAAAGACAGAGTACTGAAAAGTCTTCAACCCTGAATGCTTACTAAATTATCTTAGCGGTATTCGATAACGCTGCTGCAGATTCAGCAAAGCATATCTTTTTAAAATTCCCCAATATTTTATCTACCTGGAAGACATTCCTGGGGATCAACGCTCCCCGCGGCCCGTTCCATGACCAGGCCTACTGGTGGATCAGGGCCTGATCAATTAAGTTGTTACTGCTGGCCGCACGTAGTCTAACGTACGAACCACAGCCCGGCTGATCTGGCACTGACTTCAGGTATGTATTTTTTTTATGTACAGTTTGAGTCTACATCTGAGTTTTCTTATTTTCAGATAGGACATTTATTTTTTATTTTACCTGTAATCTGAGAGGCGGCAGTGAAAGCGTCTGACAACAATGGTAATGTCTATTATAATTTCCTTAAATGGATCGTGTTTATAAACCAGTAGCCAGGGATGAGTACCTTCAGTTTTAATGATTATCCGAAAGCGAAGTACATTATGCAAGATGAATGGAGTTATACAGCTGAGTCTACATAAGGAATTTTACTTTTTGAATACACTAATTATAACCATTCTTGGTGTTTCCTGTTCAAACTGGAAGCACCTGCTACCTTTGTGTGGGAAATTAGTTTAGACTACCTGTTAATTGTGTATATCTACTTGGAAAACCTAAATACTGTAAGTTACAAACTATCGGTCACAGATAAGACTTCCTTAAAAAATTATACAAGATCAAAGCTGATGGAAGGGAAGAGGTGAGAAGTGTGGAGTTATCAGTGTCAATGACTGAGGTACACTTATACCCCAAAGTTGTGGTTGTATTGTGATATGAATGACATGTAAGTGGACACCATCGTTGCAGCTAACACAAGAGAGAAGTGCTTATGTCAAGAGTCCAGTTTAAGTTACCACCCACAACACCATCACAACATCTCCCCATACCCCTCATTCACTCACATGTAACCTATTATCAAACACTCACATTACAACATAAATCTTAACACTTTTACGTTAATAACGTAACCTGCGTCCCTCTCAAACAGTATCTTCTTGACCTTATCTATTAGCAGTCGCTCCCTGACAATATCTTCTTCTCCTCACTCCTTTCAGAGGAGGAGAGACGAGGTTATTGTTGGGCGCTTGTTGGGTACCGGAGATTGAAGTCCATGTTAGAGAAGTAGCAGAGAACTTTTAAGTGTAGACAGAGGCTGTCTCGTTTATATCTCAATATTTAGGCCTACTGTAATAATTCCTGAATTCAAGAAAGAGTCAGGGATAGTAAAGAAGGCAGAGAAAGGGAAAAGTGAGAGAAAAAGGAGCAAAACGGGAAACTGAGTAAGAAAGGATAGCGAGAAAGACTAGAGTAGGAAAAAGGAAGAGAGAAGGAAGAGATAGATGAATCAACAAAATAAAATGAGGAGTAAAGGAGGATTTGGGTGCAAGTGGAGAGAAGGAAAGAAATGTGAGAGCAAAGATAAGGGATGGAGATGGGGGATGGAGCGGGGTGGATGGAGGAGGAGGTGCAGAGTTAGTGGATGAGGATAGTAACAAAATGGAGGAGGGAAATAAAGAAGGTAATACAATTATGTTGAAAATGGTATAAGATATGACAAGTTCAACGATATCGTTCCAGACCATGGAGCTGAACTCTTCTCCAGGTTGAGGGACCGACTACCCAAATGTGCTATTTCCAAGGTTGATGGACTAATTACATCTCTGATTTCATTTTCACTACTACATCTGCTGCCTTTGTAATTGACTGAAGAAGTCTACTGTTTAGACGAAACGTTGCAACAATAAGATACGCAACTGGTGCACCTGTGTCTAACTCCAAGTTAATACAAGAGGAGGGCTGCCAATGTGTGCACCATCAAGCCACAACACTTACCTGAACACACTTTCCAGCACGCACACTCCCTCACCTGTAATGACAAAAATCACAAATTAGCATGTAGTATACCTATGATCCTTTGGGGGTTGTCTGCCCCACCTACCCGGCCCCCCAAAATTCCCCAAAAAAAAAAAAGAATGAAAAAAAAGGGGGTTTTAAAAAACAAAAGGGGAGTAACTCAAATACTAATAATATAATGGCAATATCATGGAGCGGGGTTTTACTTACCATGAAGGGTTAAGAAAAAATTTGGGCGACGAGGGGGAGGGGGGGGAAAAATGTTGGTGGGGGGGGGGAGGAGCCAATTTGGGTTTAAAAGCTATCACAGGGCCACCACCACCACTGTGTGGGGGGTGCCCGACCCCTCCACACCCCCCACTTTTTCTGCCGTCCCGTCTTCCCCCCCTTTTTTCCCCCTTGGGGTCTTACCCCAAACTCCTTTTATCTTATCTTTTTGTTCTCACTACCCCACACCCTCGATGTACCCCCACTACCCTCACCCCTCGATTTTCTTTCCCACCCCCCCCCCTCGATTTCTCACTACCCCCCCTCGATGTACTCGCTACCCTCACCCCTCGATGTCTCCTCCCTCACCCCTGATGACCCTCCCCCCCCCCCCGATGTCTTTGCCCCCCTCCCCCTCAAATTTTGCTCCCCCCCCCCTCGATTCCGCACCCTCACCCCCCCATGTCTCCTCCCTCACCCCCCGTGTCTCCCACCCTCACCCCTCATACTTTGCTCCCTCACCCCCCCATGTCTTTGTTTCCCTCACCCCTCGATGTACTCGCTACCCCCCACCCCCCGATGTACTCCCCCCCACCCCCCGATGTACTCCTACCCCCCCCCCCATGCACTCCTCCCCCACCCCCCCATGTACTTTACACCCCCCCCCCCGTGCACTCACTACCCTCACCCCTCGTGTACTCCACCTCACCCTCGATGTACTCACCCCCCCCCCCGATGCACTCCTACCCCCCCCTCGATGCATCACCCCTCCCTCTCGTGCACTCACTACCCCCCCCCCCCCGATGCACCCCATCACCCCCCGATCTCACCCCTCCCCCCCTCGATGTCCACCCCCCCCCTCGATGTCTCACTCCCCCCCCCCGATGTACTCCCCACCCCCCCCCCCCCGTGCACTCACTCCCCCCCCTGGGGATACTCACTCCCCCTCACCCCTCGATGTACTCATTTCCCCCCCCCCCGATGCACTCACTCCCCCCATCCCTCGTGCACTCACTACCCTCACCCCCTTTTAACTCAACTACCCTCACCCCTAGATTCTGATGCATTTCCCACCCTCACCCCCAGATGTACCACCCCCTCCCCCCTAGATCACTAAACCCCCCTCCCCCTCGATGTCCCCCTTTCCCCTCCCCCTCGATGAAACCACTACCCTAAAACCCTCGATTCTCCCCCCCCCTCACCCTGTGAAACTCACCCCCCCCCCCCCTCGATGAACTCACTCCCCCCCCAAAATTCTCCCCCCCCCCTCGATGTATTTCACAAAACCACCCAAAAAAAATTTCCCCAAAAAACTTTTTGCATTGAAATTTTTAAAAAAAGGAAAAGGAAAAAAATGTGTGTGGTTTTTATAGGTGGATAAAATTTTTACACATGTAAATGAGATACTGAACGTAAAAGATGGGACTACAAAATGAAAAAGAAAGAAAAAAATTTTTGATTAACCCCCCCTTGACTGATATTTTAAAAAAGAAGACAAGATAAAAACATCTAATGTCATAAAGGATCGGAGAAATATATCCCCAAAAATTTAGAACTTCAAAAAGGATAACAAAAAGGCCACAAACTGCAAATTAAAAAAAAAAAAGTTATTCTGAAATTATACTCGGATCTTTTAAAAACCCATAACAAGACAAACCCCCAAACAGCCGGAAGAAGGGGGTGGGTTTGGGGAAAAATTTCAAAAAAGAAATAATGCCGATGGTGACACTCTTAAAACCCCAGTGCTCCCTCCCGGGGAAAACTCTCAGTTGACGGCCTCGTTGGGCGGGGGAAATATCAGAGCTGGAACAAATTAAAGGGGCGTTGGCCCCTTTGGGACCATTGAAACATCTAAATTATTGGGAACGCCTTCAAGTCTTGAACATGTACTCATTGGAGCGGAGGAGAGAGAGATACATGATAATATATCGGGGTACTTGAGGGCTGGCCCCAAAACGGCACACTCCCAAATAAAACATACTGGGGGAGAGATATGGGAAAAAGGGAAAAATAAACCAAAGGAGAGGGGGGTGCGGGGGGGAAAAATGGGGAGCCCCATATTAACATCCGGGGTCCCAGACTATTAAAAAACTTACCAGAAGATATCCGAAACATCGCTGGAACCAGTGTAGAAGCCTTCAAGAGGAAACTGGACAAGTATCTTCATGGGGTGGATAAAACCAGGCGGGATGGATTTTAAAAGCGGGCCTCCAAAAGAAAAACAGCCGGGTTTGGGAACCGGGAAAGCCCCAAGACGAGTTTCCCCATGGCCGGGCCCAGAGAGTAGATTAACTTTTAAACTCTTCAAAGGTAAGGTAAAGGTATATCAGATATTTTTATTTTAATATATTAATGATTCCGGGAATCGTCTTTTAAGCGGCCCCCGTCTTCAAAATTAAAAAAAAAATATTCACGATTAAGAAATATAAGTACCAGAAATTTCTGGTACAACCAAAAAATTAAACAATAATATATGATAATTAAGTACTGAAGAAGGAGAGCATTAACAAGTTGCGTGTTGTAGCTACCATTATTACCAACATTTCCCTAAAAAGCTCCTTCATACATCTCCGTACACTAACACCATGGTAAGATTGGGGTGGTACTGAGAGTAGAGGTGTGTAGAGGCACAGCCCCGATAGACTGCCTGTAACACTACCTCACCTTGACCACCACCCCCCTAACACGCCCACATAAGATGCCACCACCCCCACCGCCGCCTCTGTCCACCCCCTCCTCGCCGCCGCCACTGACCACCCCCGCCGCCGCCGTTCTCCCCTCCCCCAGCAAAAACACGTGGACCTTTGTCGTAAGACGACTGGTTAGTAGTGCCGCACTATGGCGGAGGCGCAACAAAATGTTTGTAGGGTGGTGAGCCGAGGAGGCAACGACCCTTTTTTGTACTCAACTCAGTGGTTGGGGGACTAAAACCGGGAACATATATTACTTTCATCACTACTTCCACTGACCACCAACGCTACTCCCCACTACCAATGCTCAACATCAACCCCCAAATTTCTTCAATCACCCCCACCTTACCCCAAGATCACCACGCAACCCTCCTCACCTGCAACTCTTACCACACCTTTCCCACACCTTGAAACATGTTACCTCAGTACACCCCCAACACGCCTTCACTTCCATCCTTAACTCAATACTACTCAAAAAAAAAGGCGGTGAATGAAGAAGAGGCGGGGTCTAGAGCAAAGACTCAACCCCCGCAAACAACTCGGGGAGTAAACATGTCCAAGTGTTAACATCATAATACAAAAAACCGCCACAGTATTTATACCGACCCGCTTTTTTTTTCTAGAAACTTAATTCATGACTGCCATGTGAAGTATATAATGTGGCGTGCGCCGGGGGGTAAATTATGGTTTTGACGGTTTACAAGTAACCACATTCCTGCATTTTTCATCTTAATTCACGTTAAGGTATGGCAACATTTTTTGTTTAATAAGTACACCATTAACGTCTGGGGGGGACTACCATTGTGCTGGGGTTGTCTGTTTGTTCAGAGGGGAAAGGGGAAACCTCCCCAAAAAAAAATTTAAAATTTCATGTAGGTGGGGTTGGATCTTCAGACCCCCCCGGCATTAGGCTGGCTAACATCATAATTTGGGAAACTGTCCTCTGTATGGATGTTTTTTAGCTGTTCAGTGGGGTTCTTATAACATTCCCTCTCCATACCATTCTGGCACCAGAGGTGGCACTGTTCAGGGGGCATTCTGGCACCAGAGGTGGCACTGTTCAGGTGTCATTCGGCACCAGAGGTGGCACTGTTCAGGTGTCATTCTGGCACCAGGGTGGAAAAAGTTCAGGGGTCATTCTGGCAAACCCGAGGTGGCACTGTTCAGGTGTCATTCTGGCACCAGAAAAGGGGGGACTGTTCAGGTGTCATTCTGGCACCAGAGGTGGCACTTTTTGGTGTCATTCTGGCACCAGAGGTGGCACTGTTCAGGTGTCATTCTGGGACCAGAGGTGGCACTGTTTTGGTGTCATTTTGGCACCAGAGGTGGCAATTTTTCAGGTGTCACCCCGGGGACCAGAGGTGGCACTGTTCAGGTGTTTTACCCGGCCCCAAAGGGGGCACTGTTCAGGTGTCATTCTGGCACCAGTGTGCCCCGGCCCCGAGGTAGCACTGTTCAGGTGTCATTCTGGCACCAAGGGGGATAAATTTTTCAGGTGTCATTCTGGCACCATAGGTGGTACTGTTCAGGTGTCATTTGGCACTATTAAAATTTTACCAGAAGATACCCGAAACACAGCTGGAACCATGTAGAAGCCTTCAAGAGGAAATTGGAAAAATATCTTCACCAGGTGCCAGATCAACCAGGCTGTGATGGAAAGGGGGGCAGCGGGCCTCCAGCAGCAACAGCCTGGTTGACCGGGGAACCCAACGACCCCGGCCCATGGCCGGGCCCGGGAATAGATACTCGAAACTCTTAAAAAAGGGATATAAAGGAAAAAGGCACTGTTCAGGTGTCATTCTGGCACCAGAGGTGGCACTGTTCAGGGGGCCTTCCTGGCACCAGAGGTGGCACTGTTCAGGTGTCATTCTGGCACCAGAGGGGGCACCCGGGGTGTCATTCTGGCACCAGAGGTAGCACGGGTTCAGGTTTTTCATTCTGGCCCAGAGGAAAAGCACTGTTCAGGTGTCATTCTGGCACCAGAGGTAGCACTGTTCAGGTGTCATTCTGGCACCAGAGGTGGTACTGTTCAGGTGTCATTCGGGCACCAGAGGTGGACTGTTCAGGGGTCATTCGGGGCCCAGGGGCACTGTTCAGGTGTCATTCTGGTACCAAAGGGGGCACTGTTCTTGTGTCATTCAGGAACCGTGCTCAATCAATCGTAGCACTGATCTACCAAACAGGATTAATGGTCGGCGGGGCGAAACACAGGGGGGAGATGTAAAAAGGTGGACCCCCCTTTTGGTCTTGTCCAAAACATAAGAACATAAAAAAAAAGGGAAAACTGAAAAGGGCCTCTACCAACGGGGTTTCCCCAAATTTTCCCCCGGCTCTTGATTTTTGAGACGGGGGGAAAAGGGTTTAAATGGCCATGCAAAATTTGTGTAAATGAATTTTTTAGTGAACACAAATTTACAATCCAAAATTTAATCAATTTAATCAAATTAAAAATCTGATTATTGTTTAGGAAAAAATATTATGGAAGGACATTTGCAAAGGGGAAAAAAAAATGTCATCAACAAGTACTTTGTAAACAACGAAATAATATCACATTATTTAAAAGGGGAGCACGGCATCTGACCTAGTAGCACAATTATCAGGTCCAACTCACACCCACCCACACCCACCCCGTATTTATCCCAAAACCCCCTTTTTAAAATTTGTTCCCCTCATCCACAACCTTTCCCCAAAAACCCCCGCTTTTTCCCATATCCTTCCTGAATTCTGAATTTTTACGCTTCCCTTGCTGCGAGTCCTGTCTATGCAAGATATTTTAAAAATTTTTTTACATCTCCTTTATTAATTCCTGTTTTATTTATACAGCTCAATCATTCCCCCCAATTTTCCTTTCTAGAGTGGATTCAGGGCCCCCGTCTATCCTCAAAAAAAGATTTCTGATAGATGGGGGGAACTTTGTCATCCTCCTTT
>WNWK01016968.1:0-22500 GCA_009830355.1 Cherax destructor
AGAGACCCACGAAAGAGGAAATAAAGGAAGTAGTTTACTGCCTGGTTGATGATCTGTCCAACAACAACCTGTGTGATGATGAGTTGCTAAAATATAGCCTCGATGACGCTCTCCAGGCATACTTCACTGAAGTGTGATGATTATATACCATATACTTCATTTTTACTTACTCGTATGTGTGATGACCCAGTTTTCAGTGGTGGCCCCACGTTGCTGGTGGCTCAGTTGTCGCCGGTGATCCCATGGTTGCTGGTGGCTCAGTGGTCGCCGGTGATCCCATGGTTGCTGGTGATCAGTGGTCGGTGGTGACCCCATGGTTCCTGGTGACCAGTGGTCGGTGGTGACCCAGTGGCCGATTTTGACTCCATGGTTTCTGATGTTTTATTTGTATTTTATTTAACTTGTGTATTTGAAGACTGTATTTGCTGTTTTCTCCAAACAGTGTTCAAATATAGTATCATAAATCCTTTATTTATATAGACAAAATCTGGTGATCTATCAATTATTCTAATTTTAATATATTTTTTATTAGTTTTTTACTAACACGTCGGCCGTCTCCTACTAAGGCAGGCTGGTCCAAAAAGAAAAACTTTCATCATCATTCACTCCATTATTGTCTTGCCAGAGGCGCGCTTACACTACGGTTATAAAACTGCAAAATTAACACTCCTCCTTTAGAGTGTAAATGAAAATGGGGGCCCTTTGAACCTTGTATAGAAAGAGGAGAATTAAGTATACAAGACATGATGTAGGGCATAATGACAGTAGTTTGTTGGACTACATATTGGTAGCCGCGCTGTATAACCCCTGTGGTTTAGCGCTTCTTTTGATTATAATAATAATACATATTGGTAGATGAAAGACTGTTGAGTAGACTTCAAGATGTACATGTTTATAGAGGGGCCATATATAAATCAGATCACTTTTTAGTTGTAGCCACAGTGAGAGTAAAAGGTAGATGAGATACAAGGAAAATGGAAGCAGCAAGTAAGAGAGAGGTGAAGGCTTATAAACTTAAGGAGGAGGTATTTAGGGTAAGATATAAACAACTATTGGCGGATAGATGGGCTAGTGAGAGTATAGGCAATGGGGTCCAATATGCATGGGGTAGGTTTAAGAATGTAGTGTTAGAGTGTTCAGCAGAAGTTTGTAGTTACATTAAAGTGGGTGTGGGAGGGAAGAAGAGCGATTGGTGGAATGATGATGTAAAGAGAGTAGTAGTAAGGGAGAAAAAGTTAGCATATGAGAGGTCTCTACAAAATAGAAGTGATGCAAGGAGGGAGGAGTATGTGGAGATAAAAAGAGAGGTTAAGAGAGTGGTGAAGCAATGTAGAAAGAGAGCAAATGAGAGGGTGGGTGAGATGTTATCAACAAATTTTGTTGAAAATAAGAAACAATTTTGAAGTGAGATTAATAAGTTGAGGAAGCCCAGGGAACAGTAGATTTGATAGTTAAAAATAGGAGAGGAGAGTTATTAAATGGAGAGGTAGAGGTATAGGGAAGATGGAGGGAATATTTTGAGGAATTGTTAAATATTGATAAAGACAGGGAAGCTGTGATTTGGTGTAAAGGGCAAGGAGGAATAACATCTTGTAGGAGTGTGGAAGAGCCAGTTGTGGGTGGGGGGGAAGTTCGCGAGGCAGTGAGTAGTATGAAAGGGGGTAAGGCAGCTGGGATTGATGGGATAAAGATAGAAAAGTTAAAAGTAGGTGGGAATATAGTTTTGGAGTGGTTGGTGTTTTTATTTAATAAATGTATGGAAGAGGGTAAGGTACCTAGGGATTGGCAGAGAACATGCATAGTTCCTTTGTATAAAAACAAAGGGGATAAAAGAGAGTGCAAAAATTATAGGGGTATAAGTGTTGAGAATACCTGGTAAAGTGTGTGGTAGAGTTATTACTGAAAGAATTAAGAGTAAGACGGAGAGTAGGATAGGCGATGAACAAGGAGGCTTTAGGAAAGGTAGGGGGTGTGTAGACCAAGTGTTTACAGTGAAACATATAGCTGAACATTATTTAGATAAGGGTAAAGAGGTTTTTGTGGCTTTTATGGATTTGGAAAAGGCATATGACAGGGTGGATAGGGGGGCAATGTGGCTGATGTTGCAAATGTATGGAATATGAGGTAGGTTACTGAAAGCAGTGGAAAGTTTTTACGAGGATAGTGAAGCTCAGGTTAGAGTATGTAGGAGAGGGAGACTATTTCCCAGTAAAAGTAGGCCTTTGACAAGGATGTGATGTCACCATGGTTGTTCAATATACAGTGGTACCTCTACTTACGAACAGTTCCCAATTCGAACAATTATGTAAGTGCCTTTTTGTAGGTGCTTTTGTAAGTGTATTTTTGGGGGTCTGAAATGGATTAATCTAATTTTCATTATTTCTTATGGGGAAAAATTCCTTCGGTATCGGCACTTTTATTAAAAACAGTACAGACAAGTATAGACAAGAAGAGTTACAACAGGAACAAAATATGTATGTGATAATATCATAATTATACACTGTCATAATCCAACACATCAGCAGGATAGAATTTGACATTTCATATTCGATGTAAACCCGTTACATCATAACCCGCAAATGCGGAAACACAACATTCAAAACAATGATAAGTACTATAACAAGCATAGTATTATGTCACTAAATACAATTACAAACCAAGACCCCCTCCCGGAGCACCGTACAACACGTGCTCTAGTACCTGGACCCTCCTGCAGCTCCACAGTGTACAAATCACAAGGGAAACCCCAACTTAACTTATTTGTGTTGAGAGGCCAACACAGTGTTTCTCAACATAATACATCATACCTCCGAACTCTAAACATAAACATCTAACTATGTGTACTTTAAACATGTTGATACCGTTATTTCAAACTTTTACATCTTATTGAAAACGGTACATACAGGTATATACAATACAATAAAAGGATACCTAATATGAATGTAAATTATGTTCAACAATTCTTATTAATATTACAACACGCCGACAACACCCCCTAATACATTTACAAATCAAAGTCAACCTTACCATGTATACTATTGGCCATACATAAATATTGTTCGTTTGCCTTAGTATTACATACAAGTTAAGTCGAAACACATTTTTGTGGACACTGGACTCCAGTCCGACTCTCATGTATGTTACATGGGGATCAAGAAGCACCTAAGTTTACGTCTCCAATCATTACTAAACATTCGAGGCTACAAAACACAATTCTCCTACCACAGGTCTTGTTCATGGTAAGCATACCATCCAAGGTTAATTGCCATAACTCTCACATGCTTTGGTGTGCTCCTAACACAAAACTAGGTGTCCTTTTGATATCATCAGAAAAACCTTAGGTTCTCTGGCATTAGATCTCTTAATTCTCCCCCCCCCTCTTACTAGGTACACAAAACACCTAACTAAACCTCAGTACATATTACCAGTATACATCGGACCACATAAGAAATTTTAACACATGACCAATCAAAACTAATAAGAATCATAGCCTAATTGTATACTATGTTCTATCCATCAGATATACAACTTGGAAATCTCTCCATGTTGTCAATTCACACAATCTGAGTCGGTCCTATGAAAGACTACAAAAGTAACGCAAACAGAGGATATAACCCTTATTTGTCACAATGGTTGTCACTGTCTCTGAAAGTCTTCGGACTAAATAGCCGGATTTGAATATCCAACTCTCATACCTCTATACTACTATATAAGACCGACTCTCTCCATGCAAAAGAAGTTTACCTACCACTTAATAACTAACAGTTCCACCAAAATGATAAAACCATGCACTGTCTCCATTTTGAACTCCCCCCAGTCTGAGTCAACAATCACACCGAGAACCTAACCCCGGACCAACTACAGGTCACCTTCCCTCATCCTAGGCCACATCCCACATCTTGCACACATTTCACTAGCTCACTTCATACATAAAATGAAAAACACTCCCCCCTCACCGAAGACCAGCCCACACGCTCCGTCATGGTACCATTCAACACGCAGTGGATGTCACAAACCCTTTAATACATCCATCGTTAGATGTCTATATCCCAACGAAAAGTCTCTCTCCCAGCTATGTCCATACACTTCACGATTTCTACATTTCGTTCTGTAAAACCGACACGCCAGTGCCCTGATGCGCGTCGCACTTCTAATCTCCGCATCCCCAAGAAACATATATAAAATCGAGTACCAAGTACGAAACCGATCGTCGGACCGCATCCGAACAACCCCATACCTCTAAACTTAACGCCCTAAGCATCGACAATCCCTCACCGCCTACCTGTCGTAGGACGCACTGAAACCAGTTCCTCACCCTTATTAATTCTTCACAAAAGTATATGACATGGTAGGCCGTTTCCGGCCATCCACACCGTACAAGTTTTGATCCCGAGTCACACCCATTACATACAACTGCGCCCTAGACGCTAGGATGCCATGAAGGAAACGGAATCCAGTTTCTCGAACCCGAGGTTGCAATCGCAATCTCTTGAACCAATACCATATGGTCTTCCAATGGTAACCCGGATAAACCTCCTCACCAATGACCTCACCCACGTACATACCAATATTATCCAGTTTACATACCTTTACCCTCTTGGGGTTTTGTACTACCAATAGATGCCGCAACATGGCTTCACACAACATTAAATCTTTACCCACCCACCACCTTCTAACCTCTCTCATTACTGCGTCAACCCTCGCCCCCCTAACTCCGCCTCGCTCTAGATATTCCTGCCGCACATAAATACCAATCAAACGCCTATGTACCGGTATTAGCCCCATACCTCCCTTAGCTATTTTTGTCATGACGACGTTCTTCCCCAACCAATGTCGACGGAATCCCCATATAAAATTCAAAACTCTCCTCTGTAACCTCAGTACATCCTCCGGAAGCAAAGGATAAACTGCTGCCACAAACCATAATCTACTATACACAAGAACGTTTATGACAATTACCCTCTGAAGTATTGTCACCTCACTCGGTTGCCATCCAGCCATTCTACGAATGGCTGCATCTACAACTAAAGAAGAATTAATTGTTCTTGCAGATCTTTCCTCATCACAAAATGTACTCCACATATTTTAAGGCTCTCGACAGTTTTCCACCCATACTCCTTGCCCAACGTCCCCCACCCAGGACCCCACCTCCAAAAATTTTGATTTTTCCCTGTTAACACGCATCCCTGACGCATCTCCAAAAAACTATAACCCTGTTAATGAATTCCAAACCTATCCTACTACGCACCATTATGGTAGTATCATCAACGTATCCTATGATGCCCACCTCTACACCCTGCGCACTAAAACCCTGCCCCACTCCTCCGTTAACTAACCTATAAAAAGGGTCCTGCAAACAGGCAAACAAGAGCTGGGAGAGGGGACACCCTGCCGCAGCCCCACCCCATGCCTATCGCGGACCCCACCCTCCCATTCACCTGAACCCGTAGTTTTGCATCAATGTATAGCATACGCACCCATGACACTATCTCTTCTCCAAAACCCTGTTTTAATAAAATTGCAAATAAAGTCTCCCCATCTACATTATCAAAAGCCTTTTCCCAATCCAATCCCAATACTCCTCCCCATGACGTGCCTCCACAAAACCTTTAATTCTACGATGGCCGACCCTCATAGACCTTCCAGGAATCCCATATTGCCCTTCCCATACCACTTTATCTAACACTCGTTTCATACGATTAGCTAAAATTCTTGCAAAAATCTTATAATCCGCTCCTAACAACGTGATGGGTCTATATTCCCCTAGAGTTCCATGTATGTGTACCTTCGGCACTAAAACGACGATCCCCAACCCCACCTCCCCACCCATTTTTCCATCATCTTTCATAGCATTGTATAAACGGACCAGGACGTGTTTTAAAGTTTCCCAATGGACTACATAAAAATCCCCCGAAATTCCATCCCAACCCGGCGATTTTCCCATTGCCTGACTCCGAACGGCCTGGGCAACCTCCTCCTCCGTTATATTTCCCTCCATGGCCATTCTATCCACATCATTCACGTTCGCCACTATACTATGTAGTAAAGCCTCCCTCGCCTCCTGATTCCCCTCTCTACCAATCCATTTTTGTGCAAACCATTTATCCGCATAGTTCCCCATGCTTTCTGTAGTACATAGCCTTTGTCCCTTACAGTATCCAGCCAAGTCCTCATCAACAACCAAAGACATCACCGTTGTCGCCTTGCGTCGCAACCTGAAACTTCGAAGGACTCGAACAGAGGGCTTATCCCCCCATAGCACCTCCTCTATCCCCGCCCGCACCCTCAACGCCTGAAAATTCTCGTTCTGTATATCCTGTAATTGACTTCTAAGACACTCTATTTCTGCTTGATCATACCTTCCTCCCGCACCGTAACAATCTCTCAACTGACCCTCAAGGTACCTCTGCTTTCCGTACCTATATGACGCATCTTCCCTCCCTAACCTACTGTAAAACCCTTTATTGCCAACTTTGCTCTTGAATTCCACCAATCCACCACATTCCCGATTCCTCTACCACCGTCCCACAACCTCTCCCACCATAACCCAAAAGACTCCAAAGCCTCTAAACCCTTCAACAATCTAACATTTAATTTCCAGTAGCTAGGGAAAACTCGAACAACACCTTCCCATTCTAGAGCTGCCAGCACGCCCCTATGGTCCGTGAAACCCAAATCCACACATTCTACCCTCCCACAACGTATTAAATCAGTGATGTACACTCTATCTAAACGTGCGGCATAACCTTTCCGACAAAATGTGAAATCTACGTTCCACCCCCCACCTCCAATCACGTCTACAACACCAACCGCCCGTAGTACATCCCGTAAAATCTCTAAGAGACACCCTCCACCTCTTGGCTCAACATCCTTTTCCCTAATAACACAATTCCAATCCCCGGCAATCACGGAAACTAAAGGGAGGCCCCCTGAGAAAATATACTAAATGCTCGCGTACAAAATCTTCCTTCACCCGTCTATTAGATGCTGCTGGCATATACACACAAACAAAACCTACTTGTATATGCCCCCATGTTCCCACAACACGCACAACCCGTCCCCCACCGCCCCAATCCCATGCCAACAATGTAAAAGGACTGGTCTCCCGTATGCCTACTACAACCCCACCTTTGAACTTGTCCGAGTTCCCCACATAACATGTATACCCTCGCACTCGCAACTCACTTCCACACCTAAAATTATGTTCTTGCATAAAGAACACATCAACATCCAAACGTCTTAGTGATACCTCCACCCATCGTCTCTTGACCTCTGAACAGAGGCCATTAACATTTATTGTAATGCACTTGAAGACAGTGGTGGGGTTTTATCATTTCTCTTCCCAGTTGCTGACAAACTGGACTTGGACTTACCGCTTCTACTTCTAAAGGACTTCCCACCACTCCCACCTAACTTACCTAAGGGAGCACCCTTGTCACTTTTGGCTACATCTGCCCAAACCTTTTTGCTTGTCCTCTGGCCTGGAGTTAGAATGTCATCCTCCACGGGTGTACTTGGCCTCTTACGGGAAGCTCCTCGTACTCCATATCACCCATATTATCTTCCCTGTGCACCTCCACGTCTGCCACTATCACAGACTTATGAGGTACACGCCTTCCCTCTGCACCCACACTACTCACAAGTACAGTCTCCACCACCGGTGAAATCACCGGCGTGGATACGAAATCCACTGGCGTCGGGCTGTCAAGGAGCCTCTGAATTTCGTCAAAACCAGGCAACTCCATGGACGGGCTCAGCACCTCTTCCACCAGAGGTGACTCACCGCGGCATCACCATCTTGATCGCCCTCAGATACTGGTGGCAACGTCAAGACGACTTCCTCTGCAGCCTCCACCGCTGCACTCCATTTCCCATTAACAGGTAACTCCTTCAGAACGTCCTCTACCACCGGTATGTCATCCTTCGGTGGGTGAACGCACTCGT
Source organism: Cherax destructor (assembly GCA_009830355.1). Classification (NCBI taxonomy): domain Eukaryota; kingdom Metazoa; phylum Arthropoda; class Malacostraca; order Decapoda; family Parastacidae; genus Cherax; species Cherax destructor. The sequence goes on from WNWK01016968.1 coordinate 7,945, forward strand.
CCATCATTACACTAAGTGTCGCTTCAGGTTGTTCCGTCCGCTGCTGCCACCTCCGTCGCTCGCAATTCGCGGCCATATGGCCAGGGCCACCACACAGACGGCACGTCCGTACCTGCCCTGGGTAGGTAACGTAGATTTGCGTCCTGAAATCTTCCATAGTCACATATGATGGAATAGGCTGTCTCAAAGTCATTTTCATGGAAAAAGACCCTTCTAACATCCCAGCATAGATTCCTTGGGACCATCGCCCCACATTGACAGCATGTATAGTCCCGTAACTTCCAAACACACGTCGTACATCAGCTTCGTCGGCTTCAAATGGAATGTTGCGAAGACGAATCCATGAGTAATGTGCCGAAACGTCGCGAAGTCGCACCTCCAAGCTATTGTTGACAACAATAGGCCGTTCTTGATACGTGTCAACGACCCTTTCATAGACTGCAGGTGACACAAATTTCACAAAGATTCTCGCATTACCATTCAGTGACACGCCGTACAAATCTTCGGTAGGTATCTTGAGAGTATCCCGAATGATGAGTGGTAAAACGACGTCGGCATTGCTTGGATAAACGGCTCCTTTTAACAATTCCAAGCAGACGGTGTTGACTCTCCTCCTGTAGTTCGCCATTTTGTAGAAAACAAAGCTTCACCAACTGGTCACCAGGGGTCACTTGACGCGCACCTGGGACACCCTCACTCTGTCAAGGTTGGGAAGCGACCGTCTGGAGCGAATTAAGCTCGTAACTTGAGGTACCACTGTATTTATAGATGGAATTGTAAGAGAAGTGAATGCGCGTGTGCTGGCAAGAGGTGTAGGGTTAAAAGATAAAGAATCTAACACAAAGTGGGAGTTGTCACAGTTGCACTTTGCTGATGACACTGTTTTTGGGAGAATCAAAAGAGAAGTTGCAGAGGTTGGTTGATGAGTTTGGTAGGGTATGTAAAAGAAGAAAATTAAGTGAATGTAGAAAAGAGTAAGATGATGAGAAAAGCAAAAAAATTAGGTGACGAAATCTTGGAAATCATATTGGAGAGAGAGAGAGTATGGAGGAGGTGAATGTATTCAAATATATTTAGGAGTGGATGTGTCAGCAGATGGGTCTATGAAAGATGAGGTTAATAAAATAATTGATGAAGGGAAACAGGTGAGTGGTGCACTTAGAAGTCTGTGGAGGCAAAGAACTTTGTCCATGGAAGCAAAGAGGGTAATGTACGAGAGTATAATTATACCAGCACTCTTGTATGGGTGTGAAATATGGGTGGTGAATGTTGTAACAAGGAGAAGGCTGGAGGCAGTAGAGGTGTCATGTCTGAGAGCAATGTGTGGAGTGAATATAATACAGAGAATTCGGAGTTTGGAAATTAGTAGGAGGTGCGGGATTACCAAAACTTTTATCCAGAGGGCTGAGGAGGGGTTGTTGAGGTGGTTTGGACATGTAGAGAGGATGGAACAAAATAGAATGACTTCGAGAGTGTATAAATCTGTAGTGTAGGGAAGGCGGGGTAGGGGTTGGCCTAGGAAAGGTTGGAGGGAGGGGGTAAAGGAGGTTTTGTGTGACAGGGTCTTGGACTTCCAGCAAGCATGTGTGAGCGTGTTAGATAGGAGCGAATGGAGACAAATGGTTTTTAGGACTTGATGTGCTGTTTGAGTGTGAGCAGGGTAATATTTATGAAGGGATTCAGGGAAACCGTTAGGCCGGACTTGAGTCCAGGAGATGGAAAGTAATTTATTAATCCACAGCGTTGCAAATAAGTTCTTTCATCCTGAAAAGTACTGTCTGTCTGACTACCTATTTGAGTTAATATCTGCAAAGTACATTCACTATGATTTGGAGTATTCTGATTGGATAGTTAAGTAAATATGTTTAACACTGGAAAGTTATTGGTAAATATTCAGTAAATCTTTTCAGTAAAGTAATATAATTGAAGGAAATAAATATCTTTTATGTTTGATCAGTCCTGATGCTTTCCAGTCTCACAAAAGTACAATGATTTACTGCATTTGTACTATAACAAAATTCAAGTTCAGCATATATCAAATGTTACTGTATGATCCATCTTCGTTAACTTAATTTGTGTAATGAAAACGGGAAAGTGCTTTTATTCTGGAATATTTATTTTCCATCAGAGTAACTTACCTGGAGTATACCTTGAGTGGGTTTCGGGGGTCGACACCCAGCGAGGCCCAGTCTGTGACCCTGCCTCGTGATGGATCAGGGTCTCATCAACCAAGCTGTTACTGCTGGCTGCACGCAAGCTGACGTACGAACCACAGTTCAGCTAGTCATGTACTGATTTTTGATTCCTGTCCAGCGCCTTTTTGAAGACAACCAGGGATCTATTCGTAATCCCCCTTATGTATGCCAGGAAAAAGTTGAATAGTCTTGGGCTCCTGACACTTAATGTGTTTTCTTTTATCGTACTCATGGCACCCCTGCCACTAAGCGTGTTCTACGGAGCGTGTTGCATGGATCGTGCAACACGTTAAAGAAGGCTCAACAATGTTAAGTAGTAAAGAAGACTGAAAAATTTTATGCCTCCTACTGTATACAGGATCCTTCGCCAGCTCATACATTACATATGACCTTTTACTGTTTGATTTAACTTAACCTACACTGACTAACTCTGATGTAACTCCCTCTATATTTAATGTTAAATGGTGTATACATCTCTTGAAATGATATGCATAAAAAGGTTACGTGATTACTGTATGATCTTAGGACATTTATCTAACATATTTATTATTTTTCCCTTAAACTATCTATCAGTTTATTTATCTTAATAAAAAAGTAAGAAACACTTGTCTATGGGATGCTGGATGTAACCCACAAGAAACATGGAATAAAATTCTCTGCATATTTCATCCTCCATCTGAGGTGTCCTCAGCAGATGCAAGGGAGAGAGAGAAAGAGAGGAGGGAATGAGAGAGAGAAGGAGATAGGGGAGAGAGAGGTACACAGAGAGAGGGAGGGAGATACATATAGTATATATATATATTGGCTGAACAAGTTGACTATTAATTAAGTTCACCTGTGCTACAGGGTAACTGAGCGTCGTGTCACTCCTACTTTAGGTCGGATCAGAAATGTAGAAAAGAGTTGATGTAGCAGCATCATTGTTGGTGTCAGTGAATTACTGAAGTGTATGAGATACATTTGTTGATCAGCGATAAAAACCACCCCAGTGTACTGGTAGATCAGAAGAGAACCCACCAGTGTACTGGTAGATCAGAAGAGAACCCACCAGTGTACTGGTAGATCAGAAGAGAACCCACCAGTGTACTGGTAGATCAGAAGAGAACCCACCAGTGTACTGGTAGATCAGAAGAGAACCCACCAGTGTACTGGTAGATCAGAAGAGAACCCACCAGTGTACTGGTAGATCAGAAGAGAACCCACCAGTGTACTGGTAGATCAGAAGAGAACCCACCAGTGTACTGGTAGATCAGAAGAGAACCCACCAGTGTACTGGTAGATCAAAAAAAATGTACGGTAGATCGAGACCACCAGTGTACTGGTAGATCAGAAGAGAACCCACCAGTGTACTGGTAGATCAGAAGAGAACACACCAGTGTACTGGTAGATCAGAAGAGAACCCACCAGTGTACTGGTAGATCAGAAGAGAACACACCAGTGTACTGGTAGATCAGAAGAGAACCCACCAGTGTACTGGTAGATCAGAAGAGAACCCACCAGTGTACTGGTAGATCAGAAGAGAACCCACCAGTGTACTGGTAGATCAAAAGAGAACCCACCAGTGTACTGGTAAATCAGAAGAGAACCCACCAGTGTACTGGTAGATCAGAAGAGAACCCACCAGTGTACTAGTAGATCAAAAGAGAACCCACCAGTGTACTGGTAGATCAGAAGAGAACCCACCAGTGTACTGGTAGATCAGAAGAGAACCCACCAGTGTACTGGTAGATCAGAAGAGAACCCACCAGTGTACTGGTAGATCAGAAGAGAACCCACCAGTGAACTGGTAGATCAGAAAAGAACCCACCAGTGTACTGGTAGATCAGAAGAGAACCCACCAGTGTACTGGTAGATCAGAAGAGAACCCACCAGTGCACTGGTAGATCAGAAGAGAACCCACCAGTGTACTGGTAGATCAAAAGAGAACCCACCAGTGTACTGGTAGATCAGAAGAGAACCCACCAGTGTACTGGTAGATCAGAAGAGAATCCAGCAGTATACTGGTAGATCAGATACAATACTCACCAGTAGCGATGCCCAGTATACAAGAAGTGTCTTCTTGTTGCCCAGTATACAAGAAGTGTCTTCTTGTTACCCAGTATACAAGAAGTGTCTTCTTGTTGCCCAGTATACAAGAAGTGTCTTCTTGTTACCCATTATACAAGAAGTGTCTTCTTGTTACCCAGTATACAAGAAGTGTCTTCTTGTTGCCCAGTATACAAGAAATGTCTTCTTGTTGCCCAGTATACATGAAGTGTCTTCTTGTTGCCCAGTATACATGAAGTGTCTTCTTGTTGCCCAGTATACATGAAGTGTCTTCTTGTTGCCCAGTATACAAGAAGTGTCTTCTTGTTGCCCAGCATACTAGCAGTGTTTTCTTGTTTCCCAGTAAACAAGTAGTGTCTTCTTGCTGCCCAGTATACAAGTAGTGGCTTCTTGTTGCCCAGTATACAAGTAGTGTCTTCTTGCTGCCCAGTAAACAAGTAGTGTCTTCTTGTTGCCCAGTATACAAGTAGTGTCTTCTTGTTTCCCAGTAAACAAGTAGTGTCTTCTTGTTGCCCAGTAAACAAGTAGTGTCTTCTTGTTGCCCAGTATACAAGTAGTGTCTTCTTGTTTCCCAGTATACAAGTAGTGTCTTCTTGTTGCCCAGTATACAAGTAGTGTCTTCTTGTTGCCCAATATACAAGTAGTGTTTTCTTGTTGCCCAGTAAACAAGTAGTGTCTTCTTGCTGCCCAGTATACAAGTAGTGTCTTCTTGTTGCCCAGTATACAAGTAGTGTTTTCTTGTTTCCCAGTAAACAAGTAGTGTCTTCTTGTTGCCCAGTATACAAGTAGTGTCTTCTTGTTGCCCAGTAAACAAGTAGTGTCTTCTTGTTGCCCAGTATACAAGAAGTGTCTTCTTGTTGCCCAGTATACAAGAAGTGTCTTCTTGTTTCCCAGTATACAAGTAGTGTCTTCTTGTTGCCCAGTATACAAGTAGTGTCTTCTTGTTTCCCAGTAAACAAGTATTTTTGCTCCAGTATACAAAGTGTCTTCTTTTCAGTATACAATAGTGTCTTTTGTTGCCCAGTATACAGTAGTGTCTTCTTGTTTCCCATAAAGTAGATTCTCTTGTTGCCAGTATACAAGAGTTTCTTGTTTCCCAGTATCAAGTAGTGTCTTCTTGTTGCCCAGTATACAAGTGTCTTCTTGTTTCCCAGTATACAAGAGTGTCTTCTTTGCCAGTATCCAGTATATGTGTCCTTGTTCCCAGTATACATGAGTGTCTTCTTGTTGCCCAAAAAGTAGTGTCTTCTTTTCCCAGATAAGTAGTGTCTTCTTTTCCCAGTATACAAGTAGTGTCTTCTTTTCCCAGTAACAAGTAGTGTCTTCTTGTTGCCCAGTTCAAGTAGTGTTCTTTTTCCCAGTAAACAAGTAGTGTCTTTTGTTGCCCAGTATACAGTAGTGTCTTCTTGTTTCCCAGTAAAAGTAGTGTCTTCTTGTTGCAGTAAAAAGTAGTGTCTTCTTGTCCAGTATACAAGTAGTTTTCTTGTTGCCCAGTATACAAGTAGGTTTCTTGTCCAGTAAAGAGGTCTAGACAAGAGTGTCTGTCAGATACAGAGTTTGTCCAGAAGATGTCTTGTCCAATAGAGTTTCTGTTCCAGTATAAAGGTTCTGTATAAGAGTGTTCTGTCCATAAGAGTGTCTTCTGTTCCTATAGAGGTTCTGTTCATACAAGTAGTGTTCTGTCCCGTAAAAGTAGTGTTGTCCCGTACAAGTAGTGTCTCTTGCAGTACAAGTAGTGTCTTGTCCTAACAAGAGTGTCTTGTTCATAACAAGAGTCTCTTTAAAGGTTCTGTCAGTAACAAGTAGTGTTCTTGTTCCCGTAACGAGTCTCTGTCCAATACGTAGTTCTCTGTTCCAATACATAGTGTTTTCAGTAAGAGGTTCTGTCAAACAAGTAGTGTTTTGTCCTATGAGTCTGTAAAAGTAGTGCTTCTGTCCCAGTATAGTGTTCTTTCGATACAAGTAGTTCTGCCGAAGTAGTTCTGTTCAGAACAGAGGTCTCTTGTCAGAAAGAGTCTTTGCCCACAAGTAGTGTTTGTTCCCAAAGAGTGCTCTGTCCCATAAGAGTGTTTTTGTCAGAGAGTGTTCTGTCCCAGTAACAGTAGTGTTCTTGTCCCAGAAAGTAGTGTTTTTAACAGGCTCTGTTCCAGAAATAGGTCTGTCCCAGTAAGAGGTCTGTCAAGAGTGTTTTTCCCGAACAAGGCTTTAGAAGTAGGCTCCAGAACAAAGTCTTTGTTCAGTATACAAGAGTCTCTTGTCAGAAAAGTAGTGTCTTGTCAGAAAGAGTGCTTCTTGTCCGTAACAATAGTGTCTCTTGTCAGAAAATAGTGTTCTGTCAGACAAGATGTCTCTTGCTATACAAGTAGTTCTCAGTACAAGAGTGTCTCTTCAGATCAAGAGTGTTCTTTGCCCAGATACAGTAGTGTCTTCTTGTTCCCAGTAAACAAGTAGTGTTTCTTGTTCCAGTAACAAGTAGTGTTTCTTGTTGCCCAGTATACAAGTAGTGTCTTCTTGTTCCAGTATACAAGTAGTGTCTTCTTGTTTCCCAATATACAAGTAGTGTCTTCTTGTTCCCAGTAACAGAGTGTTTCTTGTTTCCAGTAACAAGTAGTGTTTCTTGTTCCAGTAACAAGTAGTGTCTTCTTGTTGCCCAGTATACAAGAGTGTCTTCTGTTGCCAGATAAGTATGTTTTGTTTCCAGTAAACAAGTAGTGTCTTCTTGTTTCCAGTAAACAAGTAGTGTCTTCTTGTCCCAGATAAAGTAGTGCTTCTTGTTCCAGTAACAAGTAGTCTCTTGTTTCCCGTATACAAGTAGTGTCTCTTGTTGCCCAGTATACAGTAGTGTTCTTGTTTCCAGTAAACAAGTAGTGTTCTTGTCCCAGTAAACAAGTAGTGTCTTCTTGTTTCAGATAAAGTAGTGTCTCTTGTCAGATACAAGTAGTGTCTCTTGTTGCCCAGTATACAAGTAGTGTTTCTGTTGCCCAGTATAAGTAGTGTTCTTGTTTCCAGATAAGTAGTGTCTCTTGTTTCAGTATCAAGTAGTGTCTTCTTGTTTCCAGTATACAAGTAGTGTTTCTTGTTGCCCAGTATACAAGTAGTGTCTCTGTCAGTAAACAGTAGTGTCTTCTGTTGCCCAGTAAACAAAGGTCTCTGTTCAGAACAAGTAGTCTTCTTGTTGCATAAAGTAGTGTTTTCTTGTTCCCAGATAAAGAGTGTCTCTGTTTCAGATACAAGTAGTGTCTTCTTGTTGCCCAGTATACAAGTAGTGTTTCTTGTCCAGAAACAAGGTGTTTGTTCCCAGTAAACAAGAGTGTCTTCTTGTTTCCCAGTATACAGAGTCTCTTGTTTCAGTAAACAAGAGTGTTTTCTTGTTTCAGAACAAGTAGTGTCTTCTTGTTTCAGATCAAGAGTGTCTTTTGTCCAGTATACAAGAGTGTCTTCTTGTTGCCCAGTATACAGAGTGTCTTCTTGTTCATAAACAGTATGTCTTTGTTACAGTATACAGAGTGTCTTGTTCCCAGTAAACAAGTAGTGTCTTCTTGTTGCCCAGTATAAGTAGTGTCTCTTGTTTCCAGAAACAAGTAGTGTCTTTTGTTGCAGTATAAAGAGTGTCTTCTTGTTGCCAGTATACAAGTAGTGCTTCTTGTTGCCCAGTATACGTAGTGTTTCTTGTTTCAGAAACAAGTAGTGCTCTTGTTGCCAGTATAGTAGTCTCTGTTCAGATAAGTGTCTTCTTGTTGCCCAGTATACAAGTAGTGTCTTCTTGTTGCCCAGTATACAAGTAGTGTTTTCTTGTTGCCCAGTAAACAAGTAGTGTCTTCTTGTTGCCCAGTATACAAGTAGTGTCTTCTTGTTGCCCAGTATACAAGTAGTGTTTTCTTGTTTCCCAGTAAACAAGTAGTGTCTTCTTGTTGCCCAGTATACAAGTAGTGTCTTCTTGTTGCCCAGTATACAAGTAGTGTCTTCTTGTTTCCCAGTATACAAGTAGTGTCTTCTTGTTGCCCAGAATATTGACAGATAAGATACATTATCCTCACTAAAGAGAGTGAGACATCACATTACTATTTAGGTCCTTAAACTGTGTTAACTTGTTTTTTAAACTGATCAGGGAAAACATTTGTGTTTAAAGTAACACTTTCAACTAATTGTACTTGCTACTTTCTTTAAAGATTTAAATAAATTAGAGAATTAAAGAACAGTTCAGAATGAAGCCTGAGTTTCTAATGCAGTTAAATATCAACATTATAGATATAAAGTCAACCAGAAAAAGCATTCACAACTTACTGTATGGATTTCTATCATTCAAACTCTTTAAAAAAAAAAAATGGCACCTATACAGCCCAAAACTAATTCAAACTTTCCCCTATGATACTCCTGATTTGAAAGTTAATTAGAGGAAGCATTCTCTGCTTATCGTACAGAGACCATTATCCCAAAATACACCAACGCTTTAAATGTGAAGCCACTCACACGTTGCATTCTCGTTACTGCACTGACACCAAAATCGAGAATGGTCAATAAATAATATAACTGACTAGAGAGCACCTGCACATGTTAATAGTTCCACGATTCACGAACCTTCCTCTGCTTAAAGCTCGGCAGCATTTAAATTTAACATCTTCAAGGGGGGCTCCTTGGCGTGGTGAAGAGGCTCTTGGTCTGAGGAATTAGACCTTTTGGTCTCCTTCCTCAGACCGAACCTAATTACCCCCAAATTCCCCTTCCCTATCCCATCTTCTCCATCCTCCCTCTTTCCCTTTCCTCCTCCTCCTCCTCCCATACCTCCCTTATTCCCTTCCTCTTTTTTGCCTTTGGGATTCTACCCACAGGCACTCTAGTTCCTAGGTAGGGGGAAGGGTACCGTTGAGGCCCTTGGCGGTGGTGTAGTTTGCCGTGAAATCTGGATCACCTGGAGGTGTCCCAATCCTTCTCCGGTCTCCCGGGGGGTGGCTTTTGGTTTCTTTCGGGTGACGAGTGTATCTCTGGAGACTGCCTGTCGGATTCCAGGGGGTGGTGGCAGAAGGAGGTATGCTTTGTGGCGGATGTCCAGCCGCCCTCTCTTTTGTCTACCGAGGTGGCTCGGTGGATGTGAGGTTGCTATCCCGGATTGCTGGTTTACTGGCATGAAGGGTAGGGTATGGCACGGGTTCCATGCTGCATCTGCACTACTTGCGGTGCTGAGGTCCTCTTGGGCGCGGAGGGGGATTTACGGCCCTTTTTGTCTCCTAGGAGCTATTCCTCCATGTTCCCCCCTTTTTTTCTTTACTTTTTCCTTTTTTTCCTTAAAAACAAAAAAAAAGAAGAGACATAACCATGGAGTCCCAAATCCATGAACCTGCTCCCCCTGGGCCCCTTTCTGATACCGTACCCTGTTTTGACCCTGCCTCGTTCTTTGACCACTCCTCGGACATTTCCAATACCCCTGTACCTCTTACTGGTGCCGTTTCGTCACCTGTTTCAGGTACCAGGGTTCCGACTGGCCCCTTTGATATGTCTGACCTCCGCTCTTATTTGACTATGCTTCCGGCTTCTCCCTCTACGGTGCGGCAATTCTCGAATTGCCCGCCCGTCCCATGTCGGACCAACTCCGGTCCCACATCTAAACGCCCATGACACTTACGTGATGATACTTCGTCGCTTCATTCTCATTCAGCTCAGAAAAGACTGAATCATCACACACTCCCTTTAAACACTTTGTTTCACAATTCACAATGGACTAAGTTTTTTACTCTGAGACCGACTTCTGCCTATCTTTCCAATCATAGTATTGGCAAGGCGCTCCTATGCCATGTTGGTAAATATATATCCTTTCATGCTCTCAATAGCGGCACACGCATCATCACACATCATCCCTGACGATGTCCGAGGTCATTTGTTAGACTCAGCTAGTATTTTTACCGCTGAGTTTTATGCCATCCTCATAGCACATCTCCATATTACATATGCCACCTTCGACGTTTGTGATAATTTCAGATTCCCTCAGTGCTTTACAAGCCATTAAACAATTAGATTCCCCTCATCCACTAGTCCTTCGTATTCAACTATGGTTGCGCCGTCTGGCTAGCAAAACAAAGACATCATTTTCTGTTGGGTCCTTGCACACGTTGATATGCAGGGAAATAAACAAGCGGATGCTGCTGCACAGTCAGCGGTGTATATTCTTCCAGTTTCCTATAGAGGTATTCTGTTTAGAGATTATTTTCCAGCCATCTCTGCCCGTCTTCGCAGCTGTTGGCAACAATGGTGGTCGGGCATGCACCAAAACAAATTGCACTTCATTAAACTGCTTTTAGGATTGTGGCCATCTTCTTACAACCGTTCTCGTACTCGGGAGACTATGCTTTCCCGTCTCCTCATTGGCCATGCTCACCTTACCCATGGGTATCTCATGGAACGACACCCTATTCCTCTCTCTGAGGCTTGTCGGGTCCCTCTTTCAGTTCTTCACTTTCTTGTAGATTGTCCGGTTTACCAGCGAGCTCGGAGGATTTACCTCCAACGACGCTGCCACCCTACCTTTGACTTACGATCACTTTTTGAGTTTTGTCAGCAACTGCTTTACTATACGAACTTTGACACATAGCCCTTAGCGTCCCTTCCATCTCTTTTCTCCCCTCACCTCTGATTCCCTCTCCACCTAGTTGTTTATAGCCCAAGCACTATTTTCTACTCTGCAGCGTTGAATAACAATTGTCGGTTTAGCACTCTCTTTGATAATAATAATAATAATAATGTGTTGCTCCATTGGCATAGAAGTGTAACTAAAGACTTTTATCTAAGAACCCCACAGGGAGATGTCCTCAGTACTTACGTATTCATTTTTCTAATTAATGCTGTTCTAGCCAGTCCAGTTATTATATAATTAGTTTTGCTGATAATATAATGATTCTCGTCACCGGATTCTCCAAAACCCAAAGCATCCTTAACCATGCACTAGCCTCATGTCAGGACTTGGAGCTGATTATCTCTGCTGCAAAAACGAAGATACTTAAGAGGCATCCTCCTCGACAAAGAGGCGCAGTCCGCAGTATCCACTTGCATGATGAGTCTCGACTAGAATATGTAATCAGATACAGGTATCCAGGCTTTGAGATCCCATTACTTGGACTTGTTACAAGACTTTGTTTCAACAAGGCTGAGAGCACTTAGAGTTGTATCAGGTTTTCATCTCAGGGATGGTGCTAATGTTAAAATTGTGAAAATTATGTATTTTGTTTACATTAGATCATTGGTTGATTATATTGCGCCACTACTTGCTCTTGTATCAGACTGGAAGCTTGGAGGGCTGGAAAAAATGCAGAACGAAGTAATGAGGATCATCCTAGGATGCTCTTGTACTGCCAAAATTCTAAATATTTAGAAAAAACTTAATTTTCCATGTATCCGAGAACTTAGATAAATGGTTCAGAGAATCGACAAGTTGACAGATTAGAAACATGTGCAACACTTGGATATCTTCATTTTGGAAACGTTTCGCTATGCAGTGGCTTCATCAGTCCAATATAAAGAAGGAAGACGATCAGGAGTTTGAGGTAATCAATCCCTTAGCCATCAAGATTGGACTCATAGGCTGAGGGACTGATTACCTCAAGCTCCTTATCTTCCACAATAAAAATACCCAAGTGTTGCACATGTGTCTTAATTTGTTATCAGAGATCGTGCCACTGAAAAATATGTTCTCACTGGAGTAGGATGATGTAGGTAACAGCTAAGAGCTGTTACCTACATCATCTCACTTGAAAGCCTTTTTATTGTTATGAGAGAAAAATATGGAGCCATCTGTGGACCAGCAATTTCTTTTGATCATCTGACTTTATTTTGTTGCTGTCATTATCCTGTACGAATATGTTGCAGACTCAAGTCATCCTAGGATTAAATGATCTCAGATAAAGCGATGTACTGGAGAAGGTACAGTCAGAGTGAAGTTGCTGCTTGCTGCCCGTCTTGTTGTGTAGAAGCTCACATCTCGCTGTCCTCGGAGTGTTACTTTGGCAATATTGACCTTGTACATAACAGTAAGGCCACCCACATCCCTACACTGTTGAAGGCTCTGCTGAAATGACATATCTATCCAGGCGAGAGATGAGCCGTCTTGCTGTCCATAAGTAACAGATAAGAGGGAGGTCAGGCAGTAGAGAAGCCCTCCAAACATTCTTCAACACTGGTGAACACTTCTCCAGATGCATCATAAAAACAGGAACTGATCTCCGCATGAACTAGATACATGATATATGTCATGCAAGGCAACACCGGCACTTCACTGCACCATGGAAAATTACCTCATTTCACACCACCATCCTTCATTTTCCTCAGAAAAAAAACTTTAAATCTCAGCCAAAGCTTCACCTTGAAGCTTTAGCTTCAATGTGTATTGATGCTTTAGTAACACAACACTCACGTATTATGTATACTGATGGTTGTATTCACTAACCCTTCCATGCTGATAACGATATAATTTCTGAGCGGCTTTATGCTGAGTGTGCTTGTGTATTTTAGGATACTGGTCTCTGAATGGTTTGAACTAGATATTGGCTATGTATGTCCTAATTTACCAATTTTATTGATTTTTTTTTAATATTAGTTTAATTATGATGACTGGTGAATGCCTGCTCTGATTCCTTTCAAACTTTCAATGTTAACATCGTTTTCTGTATTAGTCCAATTACTTGCACTGAATCATTGGTGACTGGAGTTATGGAATACGGGGATACCTCTCTGATCGCAGAAGGTTCAAAATACATCTAGTTTACCAAACAACTGCCTCAGTTCTGAAACATAAGACAGCAGTATAAGTATGTATTGCAAGTACTTTCCCCTGATCCACTTTAATATCTTCTAGGTCAATTATGTCCTAAAATTTGATTCTTCCTTGGCCAGTCAAGCAAAGATCCTTGCTTAATTTCATCTCAGAGACTTGGATCTTCTCTAGGGCTTTGTATAGGCTTGTAACATGTACCTCATTGCCTTAAACTGCGCCAGTGATCTTATAAGGTACATCCCTCCAGCGCTTGGAACTAATCTAGCAGAAAACAATTTACACTGAGCCAAAAAAAAGGGAATTAGTGTGAATAACATAGCAGAGGGGAGCTATTGGCTCAGCGTTACGTGTGCAAATAACAAAAATATTACGACAAATTTGTCAGAGGATAGAAAATGTCCCTGATAATTGAGTGTATACATAGTGTTATAGTGTACCGTAGTATGGAGATAAGATAATAAATGCTAAGGTGAAAATTAAGGCTGAAGTGTTAGGCCTAAAGAGATTCATGTTGTAAACAGTTGCCAGCAGTCGCCAGGATCTACCAGGCAGGTCAGCTCGTATTAATAATCTTCCTAAACCTGCTAGTGTACCTGACCTATAATCTAGTGATACCACTGAGTAAAAAGAATTCCTATTGAAATACGAAAAGGTGCACAATCTTGAGGAAATACGACCATTTATCATCCAGAAATCTTTTGCCAGTGTTGCCGTAGCTAATAACAGTAACATAATAGCACTTAGTGTGGTGGATTGACGAACATTAGAAATTTCTTCCTTTGAAATACGAGTCGTATACAGTTTGTGGACATACGTGGACCCCCGGTTTACGTAATTACGTAATTCGTTCCAGAATCCTGTTCAAGTGCCGTTATCAAACGAATTTGTTCCCATAAGGAATTATGTAAATTAGATTAGTCGTTTTAGACCCCCAAAAATACACTTACAAAAGCACTTACAAAAATACGTACACTTACATAATTTTTCGAGTTTGGAGCAGTACGTAAACCGGGTGTCCACTGTACATTAATCTTGTAGTTAGCAGCGGTCGCAATATACAAAACGAAAAGCAAATATTCCTCAAGTAATCTTCACCAGTCAACAATAGTGATAAAATAGCATTTGTTGTGGTGGAGGTGGGAAAAAAATGTAGAAAGCTAAATACAGTGATCTATAAGTGGCCAAAACTTCAGGCGGTAAAAAAGGTTGCCGGAGGTCACCAGCCGTTCGTCATAGTAGGAGTGCCAGAAGCCACCGCTTTTCTCCAACATGCAAGTTATACTTTTTGTATCAAACTGAACAGTATTACTCTGTTAAATAATATTCCAGTGGTCCTTCACGAGCTAGCCCAAAATTCTCCTACCGGATTCATTAAAATAAGTGATCCACTGACCGGATTCGTCCAAGAAATAAGTGAACCAATGACCGGATTCAAAGCTGAAAGAGTTTCTAGGCGCCCTTAACACACAAACGGATTTGTTGAAAAAATAAGGTATCCTCTGACCAGAGGCATAAGCTGATGGGGTTTTAGGTGGCCTTATCAAACACCCAAACAGT
>WNWK01016968.1:27500-43536 GCA_009830355.1 Cherax destructor
CAGTGAGAGAACACTTACACTTCAGTGATACAACACTCATACTACAGTGATACAACACTCATACTACAGTGATACAACACTCACAGTATAGTGATAGAACACTCACACTGCAGTGAGAGAACACTCACACTACAAGGACAGAACATACCACTACAGTGAGAGAACACTCACACTACAGTTACAGAACACTAACACTACAGTGATACAACACTCACACTACAGTGACAGAGCACTCACAGTACTGTGATACATCACTTACAATATAGTGAGAGAACACTAATACTAACACTACAGTGACAAAACACTAACACTAAAGTGATACAACACACACACTATAGTGACAGAACACTCACACTACAGTGATACAACACTCACACTGCAGTGACAGAACTCTCACACTACAGTGATACAACACTCACATTACAGTGACAGAACACTCACACTACAGTGACACAACACTCACACTACAGTTACAGAACACTCACACTACAGTGATACAACACTCACAATACAATGACAGAACACTCACACTACAGTAATGCAATACTTACACTACAGTGAGAGAACACTCATACTACAGTGAAACAAAATACTCACACATCAGTGATAGAACACTCATACTACAGTAATACAATACTCACACTGCAGTGAGAGAACACTCACACTACAGTGATCTAACACTCACACTATAGTGAGTGAACTCTCACACTACAGTAATAGAACACTCAAACTAGAGTAATACAATACTTACTCTACAGTGAGAGAACACTCACACTTCACTGATACAACACTCATACTACAGTGATACAACACTCATACTACAGTGATACAACATTCATACTACAGTGATTCAACCCTAATACTACAGTGATACAACACTCATACTACAGTGATACAACACTAATACTACAGTGATACAACACTCATACTTCAGTGATACAACACTAATACTACAGTGATACAACACTCATACTACAGTGATGCAACACTCACAGTATAGTGAGAGAACATTCACACTACAGTGAGAGAACACTCACACTAGAGTAAGATAACACTCACACTACAGTGATAAACCACTCGCACTACAGAGATAGAACACTCACACTACAGTGAGAGAACACACACTACAGTGATACAACACTCATACTACAGTTATACAACACTCAGAGTATAGTGAGAGAACACTCACATTACAGTAATACTACACTCACACTACAGTGATACAACACTCACACTACAGTGATAGAACACTCACTCTACAGTAATACAATACTCACACTACAGTGAGAGAACTCTCACACTACTGTGACACAACACTAACAATATAGTGAGAGAACACTCACACTACAGTGATAGAACACACTCACTACAGTGATAGAACACTCACATTACAGTGAGGGAACACTCACAATACAGTGAGGGAACACTCACACTACAGTGAGGGAACACTCCCACTACAGTTATAGAACACTCACTCTACAGTGATAGAACACTCACACTACAGTGTGGGAACACTCACAAGAAATAATCCTTTTTTCCTATAATATGTAATTTTTATTATAGTTAGCAATGTCATGTACAAAATAATTTAATCTTAGTTATAATAATATACCTAAAAAAACTTTTCACCAATAATTGCACGTCTGCAAGGAAATATAATACTGTATATCTAGAAATATTAATCATCGTTCCCTTCTCTAACAAGAAGTAGTAATCATTTTCAACAACTATTAACAAATCTTAGAAATAAATGTAATAATAACATTAATGTTGTTAATTAACTTTTTCAGCTAAAATTATTAACTTTCTTTTTAAAACCTAATGAAATAAAATGTTAATATCAGCTATTATTACGTGGCTCTGATATTAACACTGTTTTTAAACACGTTTATTTAACAAATAAATTAATAATTCCAGAGGAAGAGATATTACCAGAGTGTGAGAGTGACTGTCAGGGAGCTCTCCTGACCCGGATCAAACTCATCTAAGAAATTCTTCTTCCTTTTAGGATTATATTTATTTTTGTGTTATTGTTCTTGCTATTATAACTTTTATTATTATTATTATTATTATTATTATTATTATTATTATTATTATTATTATTATTATTATTATTATTATTATTATGAATGGTTTTTAATTATTTTTTTTTATTATTTTATTAATAATGTCATCATATAACCATTACAATTATTATTATTTAACATACTTTTCATTATTACTTAAATTATTTACGAAATATTAAATCCTTGAGGTCCACTCAACACACAGGAAATTTTATGTAAATTGAAATAATCTGGGGAAGAGCATAGTAGATCTAGTTCCCTGGAACAAGAGCGTTATATCTACAACTTTCTTACTCCTTATGTATTTTGTATTGTAAGATTTTATTTTCATGTTTAATGTTGTGTTTATTCAATTTTTTTCTCAAAAAAAAAAAAAAAAAATACGGTAATAATCTTTTTTTTCAACTCTACACCTTCACTTGTACTCCAGCTTACACCTTCACTTGTACTTTACCTTACACCTTCACCTGTACTTCACCTTACACCTTCACCTGTACTCCAGCTTACACCTTCACCTGTACTCCACCTTACACCTTCACCTGTACTCCAGCTTACACCTTCACCTGTACTCCAGCTTACACCTTCACCTGTACTCCACCTTACACCTTCACCTGTACTCCACCTTACACCTTCACCTCAACTCCACCTTACACCTTCACCTGTACTCCAGCTTTCACCTTCACTTGTACTCCAGCTTACACCTTCACCTGTACTCCAGCTTTCACCTTCACTTGTACTCCAGCTTACACCTTCACCTGTACTCCAACTTACACCTTCACTTGAACTGCAGCTTACACCTTCACCTGTACTCCAACATACACCTTCACCTGTACTCCAGCTTACACCTTCACTTGTACTCCAGCTTACACCTTCACCTGTACTCCAGCTTACACCTTCACCTGTACTCCAGCTTACACCTTCACTTGAACTGCAGCTTACACCTATAGTTGTACTACAGCTTATACCTTCACTTGTACTGCAGCATACACCTTCACCTGATAATGCAGCTTACACCTTCACCTGTACTCATGTTACACCTTCACCTGTACTGCAGCTTACACCTTCACTTGTACTGCGGCTTTCACCTTTACTTGTACTGCAGCTTACACCTTTACTTGTACTGCAGCTTACACATTCAACTGCACTGCAGTGGTTGAACACTCACACTACAGTGAGAGTACACTTACACTACAGATAGAGAACACTCACACTACAGTGAGAGAACACACTTCATTGAGAGAACACTACAGAGAGAGAACACTCACACTACAGTGAGAGAACACTCACTCTACAGTGACAGAACACTCACACTAAAGAGAAAGAACACAAATACTACAGTGAGAGAACACTCACACTACAGTGACAGAACACTCTCATTACAGTGAGTGAAAACTAACACAACAGTGAAAGAACACTCACACTACAGTGACAGAACACTCACACTTCAGTGATACAACACTCATACTACAGTGATACAACACTCACAGTATAGTGAGAGAACTCTCATTCTACAGTGAGAGAACACTCACACTACAGTGATAGAACACTCACACTACAGTGAGGGAACACTCACAGTACAGTGATACAACACTCACAATATGGTGAGAGAACACTCACACTACAGTGATAGAACACTCACTCTACTGTAATACAATACTCACACTACAGTGAGAGAACACTCACACTACAGTGATACAACACTCATACTACAGTGATACAACACCCACAGTATACTGAGAGAACAATCACACTACAGTGATAGAACACTCACACTACAGTGATACAACACTCACTCTACAGTGATAGAACACTCACACTACAGTGAGGGAACACACACACTACAGTGATAGAACACTCACACTACAGTGATAGAACACTCACACTACAGTGAGGGAACACTCACACTACAGTGTGGGAACACTCACAAGAAGGAATCCTTTGTTCCTATAATATGTAATGTTTACTATAGTTAGCAATGTCATGTACAAAATAATTTAATCTTAGTTATAATAATATACCTAAAAATACTTTCCACCATTAATTGCACGTCTGCAAGGAAATATAATACTGTATATCTAGAAATATTAATTATCGTTCCCTTCTCTAACAAGAAGTAATCATTTTCAACAACTATTAACAAATCTTAGAAATAAATGTAATAATAGCATTAATGTTGTTAATCAAATTTTTCAGCAAAAATTATTAACTTTCTTTTTAAAACTTAATGAAATAAAATGTTAATATCAGCTATTATTACGTGGCTCTGATATTAACACTGTTTTTAAACATGTTTATTTAACAAATAAATTAATAATTCCAGAGGAAGAGAAATTACCAGAGTGTGAGAGTGACTGTCAGGGAGCTCTCCTGACCCGGATCAAACTCATATTTGATCTTCATCTTCCTTTTATTATATTTATTTTTGTGTTATTGTTCTTGCTATTATAACTTTTATTATTATTATTATTATTATTATTATTATTATTATTATTATTATTATTATTATTATTATTATTGTTATTATTATTATTATTATTATTATTTTATTAATAATATCATCATCCTCAATATTACAATTATTATTATTATTATTTGTTAACAAATTTTTCATTATTACTTATTTTATTTACGAAATATTAAATCCTTGAATGCCACTAAACACACAGGAAATTTTAGGTAACTTGAAATAATCTGGGGAAGAGCATAGTAGATCCAGTTCCCTGGAACTAGAGCGTTATACCTACAACTTTCTTGCTCCTTATGTATTTCGTACTGTAAGATTTTATTTTCATGTTTTATGTTGTATTTTCTCAATTTTTTTTCTCAAAAAAAGAAATACGGTAATATTCTTTTTTCCCTCTACACCTTCACCTGTACTGCAGCTTACACCTTCACCTGTACTCCAGCTTACACCTTCACCTGTACTGCAGCTTACACCTTCACCTGTACTCCAGCTTACACCTTCACCTGTACTGCAGCTTACACCTTCACCTGTACTGCAGCTTACACCTTCACCTGTACTGCAGCTTACACCTTCACCTGTACTGCAGCTTACACCTTCACCTGTACTGCAGCTTACACCTTCACTTGTACTGTAGCTTACACCTTCACCTGTACTGCAGCTTACACCTTCACCTGTACTGCAGCTTTCACCTTCACTTGTACTGCAGCTTACACCTTCACTTGTACTGCAGCCTTCACCTTCACCTGAACTGCAGCTTACACTTTCACTTTTACTGTAACTTACACCTTCACTTGTACTGTAGCTTACACCTTCATTTGTACTTAGCTTACACCTTCATTTGTACTTCAGCTTACACCTTCATTTGTACTGCACTTACACCTTCACTTGTACTGCAGCTTACACCTTTATTTGTACTGCATCTTACACCTTCACTTGTACTGCAGTGAGAGAACACTCACACTACAGTGACAGAACACTCACACTACAGTGAGTGAAGACTAACACTACAGTGACAGAACACTCACACTACAGTGAGTGAAGACTAACACTACAGTGGCAGAACACTTACACTACAGTGAGAGAACACTCACACTACAGTGAGAGAACACTCACACTACAGTGAGATAACACTCACACTACAGTGAAAGAACACTCACAATACGGTGAGAGAACACTCTCACTACAGTGAGAGAACACTCACACTACAGTGATACAACACTCACACTACAGTGATACAACACTCACACTACAGTGATACAACACTCACACTACAGTGATACAACACTCACACTACAGTGATACAACACTCACACTACAGTGATACAACACTCACACTACAGTGATACAACACTCACACTACAGTGATACAACACTCACACTACAGTGATACAACACTCACACTACAGTGATACAACACTCACACTACAGTGATACAACACTCACACTACAGTGATACAACACTCACACTACAGTGATACAACACTCACACTACAGTGATACAACACTCCCACTACATAATTACACCAGTCTGAATATTATATTATTAAAACTCTTGTTATAATATCATATATGGAATGTGCTCTGTGGGGTGGTCACTCTTGAAAAGTTAAATTCCTCTTTGAGGAGATGCTGTGTTTGGGGTTCACAGCTTTCAACGTTCCCCTGGAGATGCTGTGTTTTGGGTTCACAGCTTTCAACGTTCTCCTCGAGATGCTGTGTTTGGGGTTCACAGCTTTCAACGTTCCCCTGGAGATGCTGTGTTTGGGGTTCACAGCTTTCAACGTTCCCCTCGAGATGCTGTGTTTGGGGTTCACAGCTTTCAACGTTCCCCTCGAGATGCTGTGTTTGGGGTTCACAGCTTTCAACGTTCCCCTGGAGATGCTGTGTTTGGGGTTCACAACTTTCAACGTTCCCCTGGAGATGCTGTGTTTGGGGTTCACAACTTTCAACGTTCCCCTGGAGATGCTGTGTTTGGGGTTCACAACTTTCAACGTTTCCCTGGAGATGCTGTGTTTGGGGTTCACAGCTTTCAACGTTCCCCTGGAGATGCTGTGTTTGGGGTTCACAGCTTTCAACGTTCCCCTCGAGATGCTGTGTTTGGGGTTCACAGCTTTCAACGTTCCCCTCAAGTGTTGTGTTACGTTGTCTTTATAATGTTTTAATGACTTTTTTTTTGTTTTATTTTCATTTTCAGAAAAGAAAAAAGTCGCAAATTAATTCTCAAGAATTTGGCATTGCGACGTGAAATTCTTCTAGAAATCCGTATTTTGCTGTAGCCTTTATTTTCTATTGTCTTGAATTATTCAAGTTTTTACTTCAATTAAATAAGATATGTTCATAAGCCAGTAACTGGAGAATGTCATCTTAACTGTAGTGGGGAGAAATGTTCTGAAGTACGTCATCTTAACTGTAGTGGGGAGAAATGTTCTGAAGTACGTCATCTTAACTGTAGCGGGGAGAAATGTTCTGAAGTACGTCATCTTAACTGTAGTGGGGAGAAATGTTCTGAAGTACGTCATCTTAACTGTAGTGGGGTGAAATTTTCTGAAGCACGTCATCTTAACTGTAGTGGGGAGAAATGTTCTGAAGTACGTCATCTTAACTGTAGTGGGGAGAAATGTTCTGAAGTACGTCATCTTAACTGTAGTGGGGAGAAATGTTCTGAAATACGTCATCTTAACTGTAGTGGGGAGAAATGTTCTGAAGTACGTCATCCTAACTGTAGTGGGGAGAAATGTTCTGAAGTACGTCATCTTAACTGTAGTGGGGAGAAATGTTCTGAAGTACGTCATCTTAACTGTAGTGGGGAGAAATGTTCTGAAGTACGTCATCTTAACTGTAGTGGGGAGAAATGTTCTGAAGTACGTCATCTTAACTGTAGTGGGGAGAAATGTTCTGAAGTACGTCATCTTAACTGTAGTGGGGAGAAATGTTCTGAAGTACGTCATCCTAACTGTAGTGGGGAGAAATGTTCTGAAGTACGTCATCTTAACTGTAGTGGGGAGAAATGTTCTGAAGTACGTCATCCTAACTGTAGTGGGGAGAAATGTTCTGAAGTACGTCATCTTAACTGTAGTGGGGAGAAATGTTCTGAAGTACGTCATCCTAACTGTAGTGGGGAGAAATGTTCTGAAGTACGTCATCTTAACTGTAGTGGGGAGAAATGTTCTGAAGTACGTCATCTTAACTGTAGTGGGGAGAAATGTTCTGAAGTACGTCATCTTAACTGTGTCGGTTAGAGGCTCCGTGATTAATAATAATATAATAATAAAATAACTGTATAGGAAATGAATCTTGATATTGCTGTTTTTCATAAAGAAGACTGAGCCAACTTGTTCAAGAAAATAGAGACAAGTTTGGGAGATATAGCACAACACAAAGTACAATGTGACCTTGAAAAGCAGCATCGACAGAAGTTTGACATGATGAGATAAAACAATATATGGAAAAATGTAAAAAATATAAAATACTTTTCCCCATCCAGTGAAAAATTCTCGCCTCTGGCAGACATGATGTTTGTGAGAAACTGACTAACGCGGCCGATGATACATAAGAACATAAGAAAGAAGGAACACTGCAGCAGGCCTACTGGCCCATGCGAGGCAAGTACGACCAACGTCATGCTCTCTCCTTCTCCAGAATTTCTTTACAGTATTTGTGTTACTGCATAAATATTTTATAGAAACGTAAGTACACGAATGTAAACACTCAGAGTCAAAATAATATAAGTATACAGAAGAAAATACATATAAAAAAAAGCGAGATCTACCGTAGAGTTAACTTGACCAACTGACCCAAATGTCAGTGATGGTCAGTGACACAACCTGACCATAGCGCCTCCTTGTGTGACTCTTTTTCTTACTCTTTTGTTTCTTTGTCTTACTCTTTTGTTTGTTGCTGGTAACTTATTGTCAATAATTATATAACCATGAGTTCAATTGCCTTAAGAATATTTTTCTGGACAAAAGTCATTAACATTGTGATAATGTGTTCTTTACACACAAACACACTCAGCACCCATTAACATTGTTATAATGTGTTCTTTACACACAAACACACACACTTAGCACTCATTAACACTTACAGTGTCCTCTTCTAACTGAATTCTTATAACATTCAGATTCATTATTTACTTCTCTCTTAATGATAAAAATAAGGTATAAATTCATCGTTAAGTAACTTTATTGTAAAAACATTTCGCCCACCATAATAAAGTTAAGAATAATAACACTTGTGACAGAGATAATGTTGTTATTAATAGTAACAATATAAATGCATAGATCACACTGTTATACATGTTAACACAGAAGATAGGCAACACAAACTCTATACACAGGTTCAAGAACATATGTATATAATTAGTCCCTGAAGACCAGAAATTAAAATAAAAAAAAAATTTGAGGGTCCACGAGCTATGAATCAATCCCAAAATAATTAGATGGCAACTTAACCGTCTTGTCTGAGTTCTTGTTTGTCCTCCCTCGCCATACTTGACATTAATATAAATAAAACCAGTGTTGTTCATGTCAGTGTTCATGCTGGTGAACATCAGTGTTGTTCATGTCAGTGTTCATGCTGGTGAACACTGGTTTTGTTCATGTCAGTGTTCATGCTGGTAAACATCAGTGTTGTTCATGTTAGTATTCATGCTGGTGAACACTGGTGTTGTTCATGTCAGTGTTCATGCTGGTGAACACCAGTGATGTTCATGTCAGTGTTCATGCTGGTGAACATTGGTGTTGTTCATGTCAGTGTTCATGCTGGTGAACAGCGTTGTTCATATCAGTGTTCATGCTGGTGAACTTCAGTGTTGTTTATGTTAGTGGAGAGGATCCCAACCGTTTTGGATACTTTTTTTGCTATGTGGTTGATATGGGTGCTGAAATTCAGGTTGCTCTCCAGGTGTAGGCCCAGGAATTTGCCCTCATTGTGTTTAGCAATAGGAGTGTTGTTAATCATTATGTTCAGTTGTGCAACTCCTGTTCTGTTACCAAACACAATGTAGAAGGTTTTGTCAGTGTTAAGTGTAAGTTTGTTGGCTCTCATCCACGTTGATATTTTTAGTAGCTCTTCATAAACAATGGTGTTGAGTGAGGCAAGATTTGGGTGGGAGATGACATAAGTCGTGTCGTCAGCAAAGAGAATCGGTTTCAGGTGTTGGGATACATTGGGAAGATCATTGATGTATAGGAGGAAGAGCAGGGGACCAAGGACACTTCCCTGTGGTACTCCAATATTAAGTGGTCGTGTAGATGAAGTTGTGTCTTTAATGGTGACATATTGATACCTGTTAGTAAGATAAGATTTAAAATACATAAGAGCGTGGCCTCTTATACCGTAATGGTCAAGTTTTTGGAGTAGGATGCCGTGGTCTACTGTATCAAAAGCTTCCCTTAGGTCAATAAAGAGTCCTAGCGGATATTCCTTGTTTTCAAGTGCTGTGTAAAGTAGGTTCCGCATTTTTACAATTACATCGTTCGTGCTTTTGTTTTTTTCTAAAGCCAAATTAGCAGGGGTTGAGTACGTTTTGTATTGTAGTAAACGAATATAATCTCTTGTGCACGAGTTTCTCAAAAAAATTTAGATAGCAACGGTAAGTTCGAGATTGGCCTGTAATTGTTTACATCTGTGGGGTCACTACCTTTGTGAATTGGTGTAACCCTTGCTGTCTTGAGGGGTGCCGGGAAATTACTAGTTTCTAGTGAATTGTTAAAAAGTAGTGAAATAGCAGGCGAAAGGACATGAGCCGCTCGCTTGTACAATAGTGGTGGGACTTGAGACAGATTCCCTGATTTATTCTTAAGTGACTTTATAATCATGGTGACTTCAGTGGGTTCGGTAGGTGCAAGATACAATACAATACAATACAATTTTATTTCATTGCTCGTGTACATGGGTTTACATTACAATCATAAATTGAGGTGCAAGGAGAGCCTCTGGCATGCCTTGGCATTAGGGGCAGCTTAATCTAATGGCTTATAGACTACGAACATAATATTAGAGTAATTGAGTGAGTTTGTATTGGTAGATCGTACAAATTATGATATGATGATAATACATTGTTTATTACAAAATGATGATAGACATTGTAACAAGTGTTTAGTAGGAGGGAAACATAATAGTAAAAAATAAATTATCTTAATGAAAATAACATTGAGCATTTTGAGAGTAATTTACAGTTTGAGTATTTAGTTTAGGGTGATTAGGTGGTAACATAATTGTAAAAATTGAAATTATTTTATAGGAAAATAACTTTGAGGTTGGGAAATTTCCATCTAAGTAATCACTTACTTGGGCATTGGTACCTGGGATTTTGCTGGCGAGATTTGATCCTATGGTTGAGAAGAAGTCATTCAACTTGTTAGCTGTATCAATAGGCTGTAGTTGTATTTCTTTTGGTTTAGTCAGGACAATATCCCTAGTTTTTTTTAGTTTGTGGCCCAGAATCTGAGAGTGTGTTTTCCAGGTCTTTTTTATATCTCTTCTTGTTTCAGTGAATCTGCTGGAATAGTACAATTGCTTGGCTTTTCTTATTAGTTTGGTGAGAACTGATGCATAGTATTTAATAGTATTTTTGGGTATTAGGCCCTGTCTATATTGCTTTTCATATTGATGTTTCTTATCAATGGATCTTAGTATGATGTTAGTTAGCCATGGGCAACCTAGCCGTTTGTTCGTAATCTGTTTCATTTTTATGGGACAGTGTTTGTTGTATAGTCTAAGTAATTTATTAAGAAATATGTCTGTGCAATCATCGATACCAGTGGCATTGGAGAATTCAGTAGGCCAGTCAACCAACCCTAGCTCTGCTGTGAAGTTACTTATGGAGGCCTCGTCATGAAGTCTAAAGCAAACTTTGTTGTATTCCAGTGGTGGTTTATTAATGTTTGTTAAGAGGAAGGTGGGGTAGTGGTCTGTAGTGCTGTCTGTAATTATCCCTGATTTAAGGTGGGCTAGTATATTGGTCCATATATGGTCAATTATGGTTGCACTTGTCTCAGTCAGCCTGGTTGGTTTAGTAATAGTTGGTATGAGAAGTGTGTTGTTCATATTGTTGATGAAGTCAGTTACTGGCTGGTCATCTGTGAGGCCAAGGTTAATGTTGAAGTCTCCAGCTATGAGAAGGTGGTGCTTGTTTATTTGGTTGTGTGTTATTAGTGTCTTTAATTTATCGCTAAAATTTGTTATATTAGTATGAGGCATCCGGTAAATGGCACCGATTGTTATAGGAGTCTTAAGGTTTTTTACAGCAAAATTTGCAAAGATATATTATCCACATTCATTGTTAAAGCAGGTAGTGTTAAAACAAGATAGTTCATTGGAGTAATAGATTGCAATACCACCCCCAAGTTGGTTTGGTCTGCAGTTGTGGATTGCATTCTATCCTGGTATTGAGTAGATATCTATAGTGTCCTGCTTAAGCCAGGTTTCAGTAAGAATAAGGAGTGCCAGGAGGTCATCATAGTGTTTGCTTAGGGACCTGATATTGTAATTAAGAATTGTAATATTTTTAGCAGTATTTAGGACAGTGCTGGCTTGTGATGCTGTGTAATAGAGACAGTTACTTTCCATTAAATTTTGATTGGGAGTTAGATTATATAGGTTTATATCTGGGTCGACGTGATCATTCATCATTAGGTTTGAAGGTAATTCTTTGTATCATGTATAGTGTGTTGAGTTCTAGTACTGATGTCTGTAATAAGGGGATGCTTGGACAAGTGTATAGCTAATGCATGTTGGTCAAGTACACTGAAGAAACTAATAAACATAATGAAATTCGTGTTGACTATGTACTAAGCTAGAATGAACTAGAGTATTATCTAGGTATAAGCTATAGTAATAAAATTACGAAATAAAGTAGCACCAGACTATGAATTGTGATTGCACTAAAGATAACAGTTGTTGTTTAAAATATATAGTGTAGTGAAAGGTATGTTATACGGCTCCATTCCATTAGAGGAGAAATCCAAAGGAAATTGCTCCTTGGTAGACTTAAGACACAAGGAATGAGGGACAAATGTGAAGCCCTTGGGAGACACGGATAAGATGGTTCCTGAGTTCCATGGCAACTTCAAAAGGTTCCACAACACTAACACCAGCAACCCGCAAAACAGGAGCTGCGTCCGGAGTTTGGAAGAAGGTTCTTCCGTACCTTCTTCCAAACTACACACATAGGGAAAGGTGAGGTAATGGTAGACACGTAGTCTTGCCAACAAGTGCGTTTAGCGTTGCGTATGATGCTGCGAGGAACTGCCCTTGCCCGCTTAAATCCAAAAGACGATCTGAGGTCCGATTATATCGATAACGGCCCCACGCAGCCCGTTTCAAACGTACTGCACGGACACGCGCAGGAGACCACCAAGGCACGCATGTTTGAGAATGCCTGCCTGAGGTTTGAGGAATAGAACGTGATGCCCCAGTCAAAACTAAGGTCGAAAACTGGTGCATTAGTTCGTCAATAGAGGACGAAAGAGGGGCCCCACAAAAAGTGGTAAGAAGAGAGTATAAGTCCCAATTCGGTCATGCAAATTGCCAACGAGGGCTGCGAGGTGGTCGGGAATACGTAGTAGAAATAAGAAGAATAGGAAAGTGATCACTGTCGTGTAAATCCGGGAAAACAGACGAAGTGTAATCAAGTGTAATTGACGAGGAACAGATAGAAAGATCAATGCAAGAGAGAGACTGAGTGCGAGAGTCAAAATGGGCAGGAGAACCCGTATTTAAAACATGAAGAGAAGAGAGTCTCCAGCTGATCACCACGAGAGTCACAGTGGGACCCTCCCCACAGATGATGGCGAGCGTTAGAATCACCTAACAACAGAATGGGTCTACCTGGAAGACATTCCGGGAATCAACGCCCCCGCGGCCCGGTCCACAACCAGGCATCCCAGTGGATCAGAGCCTGATTAACCAGGCTGTTACTTCTGGCCGTACGTAATCCAACGTACGAACCACAGCCCGGCTGATCCGGCACCGACTTAAAGTATCTGTCCAGCTCCCTCTTGAAGGCAGCCAGGGGCCTATTGGTAATTTCCCTTATGCCTGGTGGGAGGCTGTTGAACAGTCTTGGGCCCCAGACACTTATGGTGTTTTCTCTTAGTGTACCAATGGCGCACCTACTTTTTCATTAGGGGTATTTTGCATGGCCTGCCCAGTCTTTTACTCTCGTAGATAGTGATTTATGTGTGCAGATTCGGGTGGCGGTAGAGAAGAGATCAAAAACGCAATATCCGAGATACAGAATGCACGGGAGGGGGAAAGATATAGAGAGCAAACTGTATACCATCTGTGCAAATAAATACGAGCTGCAGTATAATGCAGCAGAGAATGAACCAAAACTTGTTGCTACGGTATACCAACGCGCACAAGAAGCGCATTCTCATTAATGATTCATCAGGAAAGGGATCAGAAGAATGTAACCGCCCTGCCCGACACATACTGGGAAAACTGGGAGAGTAACACTTGGAGCTCTCCCCGATTATCCCTGAGGCCACAGATATTTAATTGTAAATAAGACATTATTTACAAAGACAGGTATGCCAACAAGAATCGAGAAAATCTATGGGTTATTAGGGTCAGTGAAGTCAACGTGTGGGAGCAACGGTAAGCATGTAAACAAGGAGGAATCAGAATGCTGTGAAAGTAAACATTGTTGCCAGGGTCGTGAAAAGGAAGGGGTAGAAGGAGGCGCGTCGGTGTCCATCAAGGGTTTTGTCTCTGCAATATAGTTGGAGATAGTCATCGAGAACCATCTGTCTTATTTCCATTGTGGCCCTCAATCTTGTCCCCCAGGATGCGACCCACATCAGTCGACTAACACCCATGTACCTACTTCCTGCTAGGTGAACAGGACAGCAGGTGTAAGGAAACGCGTAGAAATATTTCTCCCCCGTCGGGAATCGAACCCGGGCCTTCCGAGTTTGAAGCGAGAGCTTTGCCAACCAGGCCACGGGATAGATTTTAATATATTTCATTACCCAAAATTAAGTACGCCATTTTGTTTGACTGCTTCAATCTGACGTCAATTTACAGCTTTTATAGTAATGATATCAGCAAATCATTTACACAGACCTGTTTATGTATCAAGAATATTCTGACCATGTTCATTCCTTCACTTTACACAGAAGGAATGATGACCAAGTCATCCTGGCATTCACTATCGTAGCTACGACTGTCACTCTCGTACTTAGTTATGTATATTAACTCAAATTAAGTTTAATCAACAACTGTCCATTAATAAACAGAAAGATTCACACGGGGCTCGAACCGCTGTCCTCAAATTTACAAGCCGACGATCTACCGACTGAGTTAACCAAGGAAATTAACTACAGGCATTCAGAAGTACTTGTAATTGTATTATATTGTATTACAGTACACAACACAGCACTATATTACATAATACAGCACTATGCTACATAATACAGCATTACACGACACAACACTACCAGGCCACCAGTCCCTGGTGACTAAGGGACTCCTTCACCAGAATTGCTCGACGTTTTTATTTGTAGACCGATTACGTTCATTTTTGGTGTACTATTAGAACCTTATATCGACCATGCTGTGATGAAGTTTCAATACGATCGACCAAAAAGCAAATGAGTTAGGCAACATTTACTAAAAATTACATTTGGCAGGGGACTATCCTAGGTTATCCTAGGTTTTCTACACATATGCTGCTATGTATGATAATCTATGTAACTGTATTTGCATATACCTGAATAAACTTACTTACTGACTCCTCCGAAGTGACACTTGGAAAAGTGGTGTTGACACTTTGTACTGATAGAGAACTTCTTATTCCATCGTTCACTATGTACCAGTTCTGTAATAAATCTTATCTTCATTCCAAAAAAAAAATACAGTTTGTAGGTTGCTTGACATTTAGCAAGATATCGGCCTTTTTATCCCACACAAATCTGAAAATATTTGGGATACTTCAAAAAGGAACATTGGGTCTTGTAAAGCAATCATTCTTCTATGTTTGTTGTGAAAATCAAGTCAATTCGTTCATTATTAATGATGGTAGTTCACTAAATAGGTAAATAACTTACTTCTGAAATAATGGCCGAAACGTGCGGCTGTCCAAGTACTCGGGGAAAAAAAAATCCCTAAAAAAATCCTTGTTTTTTCCACTGTTTTCATAAGCTGTCTGACTTTTTTGGGTTATCCTAGGTTCTCTACACATATGCTGCTATGTATGTAAATGTATTTGTGTATACCTGAATAAACTTACTTACTTACTTACTTACTTACAGGGTAGAAACATTGGGCGTGTTTCTTTGCATCGGTTATCTATGTTCACCTATTAGTAAAATGGTGTTGACACTTTGTACCGATAGAGAACTCTTATTCCATCGTTCACTATGTACCAGTTCTGTAATAAATCTTATCTTCATTCCAAAAAAAAAAATACAGTTTGTAGGTTGCTTGACATTTAGCAATAAAGATATCGGCCTTTTATCCCACACAAATCTGAAAATATTTGGGATACTTCAAAAAGGAA